>SKCR01038476.1:0-61575 GCA_019454045.1 Zanthoxylum bungeanum | reverse complement strand
ATAAAATCTTTTTGGTCTTTTTTATTTTTTAATTTTCTTTTTGACACAAAAATAATAAAAGACATAACAAAGTTTGTCATTTTCTACTGGTGTGTGGATTTGTATCTCGAGTGAATATCATACTACTGTTAATTTGGAATCAGCTATGAAATTTATGTCTGAGTTTCCATCCAATATACCAATGGATATATAACAAAAACAAAACAAGCCATAAACACCCATGTATACTGAAAACAAACCAAACATGCAGTCGTACAAAAATATAAAACACACGCGCACACACATACAATGGGGAAATATGAATGTACCATCTAAGAGGAGACACACTGAATTGCATTATCATCATACCTTTTACGATCAAGGCATTCGGAAGTTAATGAGATAAAAATTTCATTTTTTACCCAAATTTTTTTAAGAATCTCTTTCACTTGAGAACTCCTAGTCAACAGAGAAAGTTTCTCACTAATGTATTGTGTCTATTTAGACAATGTAGAAACTTGATGAACTAGATTCGAATAATCAAATATAGGGGAAACACTTTTAGACTTTTTCTTTTATTTATGCATCATAAAACACTTAGTCATTATATGTCCTTATTTACCGTAGTGATGGAAAACAGACACAAACATCGAACGAGAGCGAGGTCTACCAGAAACACCTCTAGATTGAGGTTGGGTCACAGGACAAAGAATGACAGAAGGGGTCACGTGACACTCACCAATAGGTTTCTTTCCAAAGTTTTGTGGAGGAGTTAGTTCAACCTGACCAGACATGGACTGAACTGTGACAAACACAGTTTTAGAAGATGATGTCTTGTCATAATTCGACTCATCGAAGATTAATCCTCTATTCTCATAGGGAGACATATCAATTCCTTACATGTGGTCTAGCTTTTCATTCCTATTTGAAAATACAGATATATTTATTCTAGCATCTTCAAGCTCTATTTCTAAGCAATTGACTCTATCAATGATGAGTGGTAATTATATCACTATTTCTCATTCATTTAACCTAATATTTTGTATAGTTTCTTGAGTTTTATGAATATTTTGATGTGTTTTGTATTATTTTGTAGATAAATAAAGTTTCAGGACTCTCTGGAGGTGATTTGGGACCAAAACAGTGAAAATTGGACACAAAGGGTATTTTCATAATTTTGGCGCGTCACGACGCACAAGCCTTTGGCATCGCGACGGCTAACATGCACCAAGACTAGCTAACGTGCGCCGGGTCCACAAGTCAGAATCTGAGAAAAGTTTGACTTTGCTAACGTGCTCCGTGCCACATGTCACCATCACAGCCGATCTGCTAACGTGCATCGTGCCACGTGTCATCATCCTACGGTGCCGACAGTCGCGCCTTTGGCGTAGCGGCGCCTAACATGCACCAAGACTTGCTAACGTGCGCCGGGTTCATAAGTCAGAATCTGAGAAAAGTTTGACTTTGCTAACGTGCACCGTGCCACGTGTCACCATCACAGCCGATCTGCTAACGTGCGTTGTGCCACGTGTCATCATCCTACGGTGCTGACAGTCACCATCGCCATGTGTTGCCACGTGTCTGCCATGTCATCATCCACATCACTGGTTGACCGAGTCAAAGTGCCACATCATCGCCACGTCATCATCAACCAATCACAGCGTGCCACATGTCGTAATTCTGTGGTGCTGACAGTCCCTTTCTCCACGTGTGCCACGTCAGCGTCAATTATTGACTCACTTATCCGAAATTGCCACGTGGCAGATAAGAATCTGAATCAGCCAATCAGAAGCCGCCACGTGTAGCAATAATTGAACTCCCAACCACCTTGCCACGTGTCACCTTATCACCTTATCCAGAATCTGAGCCGACGAACCAGAAGCTGCCACGTCGACACAATCCAACGTCGCGACGCGAGCTGGACGTCGCGACGCCGACCCCCTACTGACGCCTATAAATTCAGGTCGATTTCAGAATTCAAAGCATGTCTTCCTTGAGTTTTGTAAGGACTTTAAGGATTGCATCTTGTGTGTTTAAGTTTTTGTAATTTAAATTTAGCATTTTTACTTTTAGTATTTTTAATTATGCACTTTTACTTTTTGTAATAAAATTTTATTTTATTTTATTTTTCTTCTTTTATGTTCAGTAGTTAATTTACCACTGGGGTAAAAGGTGAAACCTTTAATATAATTATCTAGGTAAATCTCACTTAATTATAATTTATAAATTATAATTTAACCGGATTAATTAATGGCAGGCTTTATTACCGCCTATATGGTCAGTCTAAATATAAATTATTTACCGCCTATATGGCTGGTGTAATTGGACTAAATGGATTACCGCCTATATGGCTGGTTTTAAATGTTTAACATTATTAATTCCTGAGAAAGCAGAACATAAAATAATTTATATATTATAATAAGTGAGATTCCTAGATAAGAAATATTAAATGTGGATCCTCTAACCCCAGTATTTTATTTTATTCTAGGGAAATGATGAAACATAATATTACTAGGCTTAATAATTGATTTAATTTTTTATGGGTAATTCTTTAGTTTGTTTATTGAGTCTTAAGCTTAATGCTTTTTGTTGTCTGATCACCAATAAGATTGATGTGGTAAACTTAAAATGAACTAGACATAGGGATTTTAAGTTTCAGCCTTAGATTCAATAGCCCACGATCTTCCTTGAGGATAGATAACCCTTTAATAGATTTCCTTACAGGATATACATATACCTGTCGGGCGGGGGTAGCCATAATTGGAACTTAATCTTAATGAATCCAGGTAATTTGGTTGACATAGACATATGGTTCAATTGGGTTATACTGGGTATTTGCGTCTGACCATCGACATAGGCTTTTGCATATTTTCGTGTTCCAGGTTAGCAATCTGATTTATTACACATATGTAAGAGAATCAATTCATCTTTATAATAATATTGTGTGGAATCACGACCCTAGATCCTTGAGTCTTTTCTTTTATTTTCCTTAGTATTTTCTTTTGAGTCTGTTTTTATTTTATTTAGCAAAACCACATTCAACCAACCAAAAGCAATCATTCTATTCTCCCTATAATTAGATACTTGTAAATAAATAGTATCAATAATTAGTAACAACAGTTTGAATTAAGTCCTCGTGGGATCGATATTTTTATACTACTTGAACGATACGTGCGCTTACGTTATACGTGTGTGTTTACGCCAGTCAATCAACTAGTTCCATATTCCACTTCTTGAGGTCATCAATAACAGTAAGGCTCTTTTCAAGCTTTGCTTGAACTTCATTCCTTTCAAATCCCGTTTCTTTTAGCCTCTTATTGACCTCAACTTTCATCTTATTGATAGCTAAACTCTCATTAAATAATTCAGTATAATCTACTTGAAGATCATTATCATCTACAGAGTCATTATGAGAAAATTTAAAAAAAAACATATACGTCGCTAATAATAGCCCATCTCTTATACACCACCCTAGAAGAAAATACAATATAATTATAATTTTCCTTGGATGACTCATCAGAGGTATAGCCACCTTCTGAAACATTATAGAAGATTGTCTTAACTTTCTTCCCCTTAGAATTTAGGTATGTGAGACACTCAGATCTTATATGCCCAAAACCTTAATATTCATGGCATTAAATAGCTCGAGGTTTGTTATCATTTTCTTTTATGGACTCTCTCCCACGACAGCTGCTCTATCTAGGTTTCTCATCCATACTTCTTGAAGGGAACGACTTTCCCAAAATCGCAGTGGAAGCGGTTGTAGGCACCAGAATCGACCTTGAAAATTTTTTTGCCTTCTCTTTAGTTGAAAACGAACAGCTACTGAATTGAACTCCTTGCAGTGAACAAGCTTCGTTGTTGTAGATGTCTTTCTTTTATGATCCGACGCTAGGATCAACCAACAGCTACTGAATTGAACTCATTATAGTGAACAAGCTTCGTTGTTGTAGATGTCTTTCCTTTATGATCTGACGCTAGGATCAACCACCCGATCTTCCAAACTATATCATGAAACCAACAAGTCGAAGTATGAGCTTCACTCACAAAGATTAAACTCTAAACTATTTAGAGATTAAGGATGCCACAACTTGTATTGGCTTAAGAAAACTTTTTCTCAACATTTGAGTACGGTTTCTTTTCTCTCAACACTTGAGAATTTTTTGTTTTCACTCAACTATTGATCAAACAAAAATTCTGGATTTTGAACTCTCTCAAACTCTCTCATAATACTTGTGTTTTTGCTAGAGCTCTCTCTTACATGCACTTGTGTGAATGATGCATTCTATTTCTCTATTCCAAAGTGTAGAGATTGTATTCTCTCAAAGCTAACTACTCTTGTCTCCAAGCTACCAATGTTTTCTTAGTAATGGAAAACACACTCAACAATTGAGTGGAAATGGTAGAGAAAAGATTCCACCAAAGCCAACTACTATTGTCATTGATTTTCATGTGTTTTTCTAGTAATGACAAACACACTTAAGTTGATGCCCTACAAAAGCACAAGAAGCAATAGCAAATGACAAAGTAAATGCAATAGGTCATACCTAACCTTGGACTTAAACATTTGGAAAGCATCAGAGGCCATGTGTTCTTGTCTCCATGATGACGCATTTATCATTATCATAATAATGATGTAATGATTTCATTTATGATGTAATAATTATCTAATAATTATTAGTAATATGATTATCTAATAATCATGATTTGATTATCTCAAAATAAAAGAATTCTAAAAAACATTAAGTTAAACTAATTTAATTTCATTTATGACAAATTATATTATTAATCTCATTAATAATATAAAAATATTATGTGAGTATATAATTAGACAATCCAATTATATTAGGTTTGCTACAGTTAATCGAGCTAGTACGGGGACCAAATGGACCTATGGTTCCGAGCTCCAATAATCTCGAAACATAAATTAATCTCATTAACTAAATATTTCGAATTATTAACTTCACATTATTCCACTTAAAACTCGAGTTGCACTCTCGTTGTCGTAGATGGAAATAACAATAATCCGAACATATTCGGTCATCCATCGATATAGTCATTACATACGGATTGTCCTTTCACGAATATCTCATAATTAGAATTGGGTCCTACGTCCGTTAAACCCCTCTAATTATTTAACCTTAATTACCAATGATTCTATAATGAATAATTTATTCATAAGTGTTATGAATATAATTCTTTCTATCCTCAATAAAAGATGAGCGCTCTTTGTTCAAGTACCGAATCAGCTCTTAAGCAAGATACTCTTCTGCTTCTCGTAAGAAGGAGTGAATTCCATGTCTATATAAAACGTTCCCAGCTGCATACCAAACCATATCCCCAAAATACGTAGTTATTGGCCAGGAATTCTCCTTCCAACCTCACCATAGTAAATCAAAGGACATAACCTAATATGTAGGAGTTCATAGTACACTCATGATTAAGATCAATCCATATATGACCATCTAGTAGATAAAATAAATTTCTATGATTAACAGATATTAAAAAGAAATTCATATTTATCTAGGTCCAGTCTTATATGATCACATAATATAAGGTGTTTCTATTCCCATGTCACTACAAGAACGATTTCGGATCAAGGTCATTATATCAATATATAGAATGGACCACAACTATAGATAAACCACAAATAAAGTTTCCACTTTGTTTCTCTTTATTGACTATTTTAGATTACTAACTTCAGACTCAAATCCTCTTGTGTATATTACTTATATACTAAGTCTGAAGGTACATAAGTAATCAAGGATAATCAAGACAATTTACAATATGCGATTTGAATCAAATAAATTTGACAAATGAATAAATCATGTTTTATTTCAATAAATAATTCTGTTTACAACACATGAAGCTCTAGGGCATAAATCCCAACAATCTCCAATTTGAACTAGAGCAAATGGGATATGTCATGTTATCATAAACCCCTTTAGCTAATTTTCAAAAACTTTAGCCGATAAGGTCTTTGTAAACGGATCAGCCAAGTTGTCTGCTGATGGAATCTGTATGACAACAACATCTCCTCTTTGTACTATCTCCCTGATAAGATGATATTTTCTCTCTATATGCTTTCCCCGCTTGTGGCTTCTTGGTTCTTTGGAGTTCGCCACTGCACCACTATTATTACAATAAAGTGTGAGTGGTTTATCCACGTCTGGAATAACTTCCAGATCTCCCAAGAATTTACGGATCCAGACTACTTCTTTAGCTTTTTCACAAGCTGCTACATACTCAGCATCCATAGTGGAGTTAGCAATACATGATTCTTTATACTTCTCCACACAATGGCCTAACCACCTAGGATGAACACTGATCCAAATGTTGATTTCCTAGAATCTACATCCGTATGAAAATCAAATTTTGTATATCATCTGAGGATCATATCATCACCAGAACATACAAACATATAATGTTGGGGTTTTTAGCGCGGAAGCAGCAGAAGCTCGCGGTTCAGGCGAAATCGTAACTTTAAAACTTTTAAAAGTTACCAAATAAAATATTCAATATCCAATATGAATAATTCATTTATATTTCACCTAAACATATTTATTCGATATCAAATAACGACATAAATAGGTTAGAAATATCGCTAAACTTTTATGAAAATGTTTTTCCGTAAAATTACATAAAACGCATTTTTCTCCGAACCGACCAACCAATACACATGGGCGCTGCCCAGGTCAGCTCTAATAGTACTTGGACAGTTAATGGGCTGTCCGAACAGTGACCAATTTGTTGGTTTCTTATTAGGTCCCAAGAATCATCAAATCAAGCAAGAAATTCGCATGAATACACAAAGGAGTAAGGCGGAATACATACTCACATTGATCGGTTTATGCTACGAAGAACAAGCCACTTTTTCCTCCTTGTTGAAGCTCGACAGTGAGCATATGGAGCAGTGGGCTGCTCGGTTTCTCTGGTTTTTGTCCCTCCAAGATTCGGCCATTGATGAACACCATGGAAGCTCCAAGCTCCAAAAAACGATTCCAAGCTCAAGTGTTCATTTCCCTATCACCTTTGTATAACCCAAGGTGTGTGCTAGCACTTCTTCTTCTTCTTTGCTTCTCACTGATTCGGTCAAACCAGAATTTTGGAGAAGAAATCGGCTCCAAGCCGTGAGAGGGAGAAGAGAAAGAGAGGAGGGAAAAAAATTAGGTTTCCTAGAAACCGTATACCATGAGAGAGAGGGAATAATAAAAGAAAATGTATTATATATATATTTATTTTATTTTCCAAAAACAAAACAAATACATAAATCATTTCCATATACCAAAAGTCAAAAAGCAAAAAGCAAAAAGCAATTAATGCTTTTCAACTACCACATCAATCACTCACTCAATCAATCAAATGGTCACATCACTCAAAGTGACATTTGATTTGACGCTTGATGTGATTTGTGATTTGACGCTCGATTTGACTTGCGTGCCGCACTCGAATTCGAAATGCGAATGCGCTCGCAAATAATCCCGGGCTCGGGTTCGCTAATTCCTAATTAACGAATTTTCCGTTGCAACGTAATTAAATGATTACGCCTAGCAAAATCACTATTCACGTCGCTAATGAATTAATTCTAAATTAATTCGTTCGCCCGAATTAAAATCTAATTTTAATTCCGAGTCGAAATCCAATTTCGTATAATATATCAAATATATTATTTTATCGATTAATTCCAAATTAATCGTTCTCTCTCTTTAATTAATATTTTATCCCAAATAAAATATCTCCGTAATTAATCCCAGATTAATTTTCTCTCTCTTCTAATTAATCCCAGATTAATAAAGTACGAGTCATATATCATCGGTGAATCTTCGGGAAGCGACCCATGAGATCCCCGGATATGTTGGCAGTAAATTCGGTCGTCGGACTATCCGAACACGTAAGTACCTCGTACTACGTTTGTACCGATTTACAAGACAAGGTTGGCTTCTAGCAAAGCGCCATGCCTCCCCAATTCTCCAGAAATGTTCTTATAGGAATATGTGATCTATATCAAGTGTAGTATACCGTAGTATTGCGTATTTCGATCCAGCATCGGATGATCACGTGCAAGGCCTGAGGCTGGAATTGTGTCTGCCCCGTACGAAGCACATATCAGATGTCTGGTAACTAGTCTCTATAATCGGATATACATGACCTTGTCATAATATCCCGATAGCTTGAGCATTTAAAAGAACGAGTTCCGTATCCTATGTGACCATCATCTCCAAATGACTGGAGTGATACTTCCGTCTTAAAATCACACCCAACACTCTACGATTCTCAATATACCCAGCATCGGCGTACACAGAACCTGTTAAAGCCCTGGACGACCTCAACAAAAGTATATTGATTGTCGTAAGCATTAGCGGTGTAAGTCTCAGGTTAAGACCAAATACACCTACCCTGATTGCAGACTCCCATAGACACATAGTCATACTACCAATGGGATTCCGCGGGGGTCTATCCAGAGCGAAGCTGTTTCCCGTACCGTCGGTAAAACACAACCTCCTATTACACTTGCATGAGTATCCTATACCCAAATATATGAGAACTATGTCGTTGTGCCCTCACAAACGCGCACAAGTGTAATACTAGTATTTTACGTATTTATCGATGTCCAATCTCGATAATACTCTGACTAGGGATATTTAATGATTTATCCTACGTGGACTAATACTGTCTCATATCATTCTCCGTCCAGGAACAAATCATAGGGACCTCTCATCATTTATACATCTAGGTGATCTAATCACAAATGATAAGAGTGCAATCTCCTTTGTCACATAGTTAATTTGTACAACAACACCATGATCTGTACAAATAGTGACACTATGGGTCATAATTGTCCAACACAATTCACTGTTTGGACAGCGGACACCCGATAGCTCGAAACTCACCCGATTACGCCGTTTTCACATATTTCAACTCTGAAACAATTTTCGGCAATTGTTCCAATGCCCAAAACACGTCCAATACATTTATACAACATATTTTTCATCATCAAAGTCACAGAAATTCCAGATCTGATTTGGTAACTAAAAATATCATTTTTCATGCTTTAAATCCAAATTTCTCAACATTAATAATATTAATACTTACACCAACCAAAGTCACCACAAATGAAGAACTCAAGAACAATTCTAGGAGTTACAAGAGTGGTCATAACACTCTAAAATGGCAACAAGTCATCAAATGACAAAATTGAACTAATATTACACTAATATCATTCAATCTAACTTCACACATGCATCTAGCCTCCAAATCCATCCTCCAAATCAAAAACCAAAATATAAGAAAAGAAGAAACCCTAGAACTTGTATAGATGCTCAAGAACAAAAAACAAGCTTTCTAAGTTTTAGAGTTATGAAGATTACCTCCAAATCTCCTAATTTCCTTAAACTTTTTCTTGATTTCTTCATTTTCTTCCTTAATTCTTCAAGAAAATTTTGGGAGTTTTCTTCTTCAAAGGATTCGGCCATGGAGTTGTGTTCCAAGAGAAAATAAAAATTTTCACTTTAAATACTAGGGTAGGGCCGAAATTTGGGGGGTAATTTGGTCAATTTAATTAATTTAATCAAATTAAATTATTAAAGCTTTTAAGTTGACAAAATCAATTTGTAGACTTCAACTTTAAAATCTTTGCCACATGTAACCAATAATAATTAGTCATATTACATAACAATTATGAAACATAGATATTATTTAATTATTTAAATGTTTAACATTTAAATATCTAAATAATTAATTAATACAATTATTATTATATATGTATTTTTATTTACATTAAACAACAAAATGCATATATTAATGACATGTGTCAAAATCTCATTTGACAATTAATTAATATGTATCTAATCAATTTTTTTATCAAATAGAAATACATATTAATTATTAATTGACCAAAATCCCATAATGCATGTATTTTCGTTTAACCGTTTAAACGATTCCAATTAACTCATTTAATCCGGTGAAGTATTATGAATAATATATATTATTCATAACGCGTTGCCCAAGTGCTCAATGAGTATACTTCATATTGTGGGATTCTCTAAGTTTAGGTTTATCTATCACGGAATCCAATTTCGTGTCCATAGTTCACCCACTCATAAATTATGACGACCACAGATAATCTCGCTAAACTATGCAAGTCGAGGTCATTGCATACGTATAATCCCTCCGTCACAGGCTATCAATATTATACCGGGGATATAGATAAAAACGTCAAATCCCTAAGGTATAATATAGTCGACTTTCAAATTTACGATCTCTAAATAACACTCGGAACCCGCTTCCGAAGTATACCACGACCATGGATTTACTAGATCGCAAACACGTTCATGATACCTATGCCATGTACATAGGAATGACAGATTCTATATGATATTCACAGGATATCATGAGCATCAGTCCATACCCAACGAACAGACGGAGGTCTGATCTAAATAGATCGATGACGTGACTGCCATCAAAGTGTGGAGGATATCTCATATATCCATAGTGGCATCTCAAGTCGAAGGACCACTATGCCACTCGACTCGAGAAGATTCTTATTGACGTTGGTGTACCATCTATTAGGAAATCTTCGGTGAGTCGTTCAGTGTTTATCAAATAAACACCTACATGTCTATACGAGTCTCCCAAGACTTATGGTTCATTAGGATAAACCATCAGACCAAGTCTCGATATACGACATGTACTGGTCTCATAAAATTTTACTAACCGACCCGTGTCAGTAAATCTTGACCAGGAACTTTATTTGATAATATACTTCTAGTAGTGGCACTTCCCAATGTCAATTACAAACTAATTTGTAACTGCGCACTACAAAATATATTATCGAATCTTTTTCTAATATATACATATCACTAAATCATATTTAGTTTCAATCTAATCGTAATTAGATCGAATATGTATATAAAAGCAAGAAGTACAACCATAAATAAGTAATATTATGGAAAAATGAATTATTTGTATTCATGAATCGGACATAAATACGATCCAGATTGGCACTCCGAGCACCAACCCTAATAATTTCTTCCACTTGCTCTAGTGCCAATCCATGGTATTGTATACACATCTCAATGTGTATCACATACTCATGGCCCTCACGAGTTCACATAACACTCAAGAGGTAGGCAATAATAAGTAGGTCCGCTATAATATATTGAGTTTGTTCAACAAACTCAATCGTTTCCCTTAGCCAACATTATTCATATTTTGTATAACTTAAGTTATACATCAATATGACTCAGATGCGACATCAATATTGTGCTACATGTACTGAATTGTCCAAGTATTTAGGGATCAGGTCTACAATACTATGTAGACAATCGCAAGTACAACACTAATATCAAAACTTCTAATCTATAAGGTCATTATGCAACTTCATAAGTCAATATTTCATAAGTTACAAATAATTCCACTAACATAATAGAATCATATGTGACACTCCCACTGCATCTTTTCTGACTTAATATGACGTAGATGTTGGACAATTATGACTAGGGATGGCAGTGGGTAGGGTATGGTGCGGGTTTGCCATTACCAAACCCGCACCCGCATATGTAAATAAATTACCAAACCCGCACCATACCCGTTGCGGGTTTTAAGTTTCATTACCAAACCCGCACCGCATATAAAAATAAATTAACAAACCCACACTGGTACCCAACGGATTTTTTGTGGGTTTTTAAAATATTGAATTACTTTGTGTTCTTAATAATATAATTGTTTTAATTAAATAATTTATTTTTAATTGCTAGCTGTAGTTTTCACATTTGTTTTTCATTTGACATATACAACATGCAATGTATGTATATACAGTACATAGATAACATAATGTATGAAAGACTCGATACCATATGTTTATTTTTTCATATAAACATAATTAAAACGAGTTTTCCCTTCATAATTATAATGATCAAAGTTAGCCAACTCAATCGACAATAAGCTAAAAAGTAATCATCAATCTTTGGTCATATTTTTTATGCTAAGTGTAATGAAAGTGATGGTTACAAGTCTCAAGTGGTGTAAGTGTAATGAAGAAGCATGAAAGCTACTGAAGTTGCAGTAAACACTAGCTTATTTTAATCCAAATTTTTGTATTATAATTTTATTAACAAGTATGATTAAAAAAAACAGTAATAGTCATGCAAAAAATCTTCAGTTGGGCAGGTTGCGGGCTGCGGCTGAGTGGGAGCGTGGAACTGTGGATTAGTGTTTTAGGTTTAGGTTTTGTTAGTTGTTTTTATATGAAGGTTTTTTTTATATTGTCCTAAAAATATTAATTAATAAAAAATAATATTGCGGGTATGCGGATACCCGCAGCGGATACCCGTATTTTTTTCTTAAATACCAAACCTGCACCGCACCCGCAGCGGGTTCTGCTTTAAATTACCAAACCCGCACCGCACCCACTAATATATTTACCAAATCCTACCCATTGCGGGCGGGTTTTTGCGGGTTTGCGGGTAAAATTGCCATCCCTAATTATGACCCATAGCATCACTATTTTTAAAATACATGGTGTTCTTTGTACAGATTAACTATGTGACAAAGGAAATTGCTCTTTTATCATTTTGTAATTGGATTACTTGGATATATAAATGATAAAAGTCCATATGATTAGTACCAGATTAATAAGATATGAGACAATATTAATCCACGAAAGGTTAATCATTAAATATCCCCAGTCGTAGTATTATCGAGACTGGACATCGATAATGCAGAATAGACTAGTATTACACTTGTGCGTGTTATGGAAGCGTAACGACATAGTTCTCATATATTTGGGTATTGGATACTTATGCAAATGTAATAGGAGGTTCTGTTTACCGATGGTACGGAAACGGCTTCGCTCTGGATAGACCCATCGGAATCCCATTGGTAGTCTGACTATGTGTCTATGGGAATCCGAATCAGAGTTGGTGTATTTGGTCTTAACCTGAGACTTGCATCGCTAATACTTGTGACAATCAGTATACTGAGAATCGTAGTGTATTGGGTGTGATGTCAAGATGGAAGTATCACTTCAGTCATATGGAGATGATGATCACGCAGGATATAGAACTGGTACTCTTAAATGCTGCAGCTATCGGGATAATATGACTAGGTCATGATTATTCGATTATAGAAACTAGTTGCTTGTGATCCGATATATGCTTCGTACGAGGCAGACACAATTCCAACCCTAGGCCTAGCATGTGACATCCGATACTGGATCGTAATACGCAATACACTGTATACTACGCCTGATAAAGATTACATATTCTTCGTTGAATATTTCTAGAGAATTAGGTAGGCACGGTGCTTTGCTAGAAGCCAATCATGTCTTGTAAATCAGTAATAACGTGGTACATGGTATGCACGTATTCGAATAGTCTGATGACCGTATTTACTGCCAACTGTTGGGTTCTGCTAGAACATGCCAAGGATCTATTAAGTATAAAATTATGTGAATTAACAAAGTAAGTTGCGAAAATATACTCACTTTGATCGGCTAAGGGATGTAGAGAATACAGTAATTTTGCTCCTTTGTGTAGTGCTCCAAGCTCCTCTTTGTATGAATGGTTTAGCTCCAAGCTTGAATCTTTGAATTCCAAACTCAAGAGGATAGTTTCCCTATCACCTTTGTTGACTCTTTTAATGTTCTAGCATCCAAGATTTTTGAATCAAAATCATCAAACAAGAACCCTAGGTTCACGCCACTTTGAGAGTGAGAGAGGGGAGAGTTTCGGTCAAGGCCTCAGGGAGAAAGAGAGTAATGTGTGTTGTGTAATTGATTTCAAAATCAATAATGCCATATCCCAAATCCAAGTTGGTATTAGTCATTCACACATAAAATAATGCTTGTGTGTTTTACAAGCAATCAACCACTGACAACTTCCATCAACCAAAAGGTGATGAGATTGACTAGTGATGTGACTTGATGTGGGCCCCACTTTAATTCAAAATCCGAGTGGGCCCGGAAAACATATATTGGGCTCGGGTTCGTTAATTCTCAATTAACGAATTTTCCGTTGTGACGTTAATTAAAAATTAAAGTCGCTTACAAATTAATTCTAAATTAATTCGTTCGCCCGAATTAAAATCCAATTTTAATTCGGCTATGAAATCTATTTTCATTTAATATATCAAATATATTATTTTAATCGATTAATTCCAAATTAATCGTTCTCTCTCTTCTATTCGAATTTTATCACAGATAAATTCTCACAGTAATTAATCCTAAATTAATTCTCTCTCTTATAATTAATCCCAGATTAATTCCGTTCGAGTCATACGTCATCAGTGAATCTTCGGGAAACGACCCATAAGATCCCTGGATATGTTGGCAGTAAATCCGATCGTCGGACTATCCGAACACGTGTGTACCTTGTACCACATTCTTACCGATTTACAAGACATGGTTGGCTTCTAGCAAAGCGCCGTGCCTACCCAATTCTCTAGAAATATTCTTTTAAGGAATATATAATCTTTGTCAGGCGTAATATACATAGTATTGCGTATTACGATCCAATATCGATATCACATGTACGAAGCATATATCGGATCTCTGGTAACTAGTCTCTATAATCGGATAATCATGACCTAGTCATATTATCCCGATGACTGCAGTACATAAGAGTACCAGTTCCGTATCCTACATGATCATCATCTCCATATGACTGAAGTGATACTTCCATCTTGACATCACACCCAATACACTATGATTCTCTGTATACCCAGAAGAGGCGTACACAGAACCTATTAAAGCCCTAGACGACCAAAACCAAAGTATACTAATTGTCGTAAGTATTAGCGATGCAAGTCTCAGGTTAAGACCAAATACACCTACCCTGATTCGGATTCCCAAAGACACATAGTCATACTACCAATGGGATTCCGAGGGGTCTATCCAGAGCGAAGCTGTTTCCGTACCATCGGTAAACAGAACCTCCTATTATATTTTCATGAGTATCCAATACCCAAATATATGAGAACTATGCCGTTACACTTCCATAACACGCACAAGTGTAATACTAGTCTATTCCGCATTATCGATGTCCAGTCTCGATAATACTACGACTAGGGATATTTAATGATTAAACCTTACGTGGATTAATACTGTCTCATATCCTATTAATCCGGTACTAATCATATGGACTTTTATCATTTATATATCCCGGTAATCCAATTACAAATGATAAAAGAGCAATTTCCTTTGTCACATAGTTAATTTGTACAGCAACACCATGTTCTGTACAAATAGTGATGCTATGGGTCATAATTGTCCAACAATCTCCCACTTGGCCTATAGCCAATCACTCAAGTGTCCTACACCTGAACTATGTATGGGTCGCTCAAACTTCTGCTGAGAAACAGCTTTCGTCAGCGGATTTGCAATGTTATCATCTGATGCGTTTTATTCGATCATCACATCACCACGATGTATAATCTAACGAATCAGATGAAACAGTCGAAGTATATACTTGGATCATTGATGAGACCGCGATTCCTTAGCTTGCGCTGTAGCCTAGCTCAGCTGCTAACAGAACTACACCTAATCCAATTAGGATTATATAGATCCTAAATGCTTCTTTTGCTGCCTCAGCTGCATCAATATTCCGCTTTTGTTATTTATACGACAACAGTATCTTGCTTGGAAGATTTCCAGCTCACTGTTCCGTTATTCAAAATAAATATATACCCTTATTGCGACTTAAAGTCGTCTTTGTCGGTTTAGAAACTTGCAGCGGTGAACCTAGCCACCTTAAGTTCTCATTCTCCATAAATTAAGAAAGCATCATTAGTTCGTCTAAGATACTCAATGATGTTCTTTACATCAATCCAGTGACCATCACCTGGATTGGCCTCATAGCGTCTACATATGCTCAAAGCATATGAGACATCAGGTCACATACATTTCAAAAACGTACGAACTCTGGGAGGGTTGTCAGCAGCTTTCTAGATCTATCCCAATAAATCTTTATTCCTAGAATAAAGCCTGCTTCTCCCAGGTTTACCATTGAGAATTTTAATGAAAGCCAAGCTTTCATCGATTATATTATGGGAATGTTATTGCTAAGAAGCAATACATCATCAACTTATAGGACATTCACTGTCAGTGCGCTCCCACTAACCTTCTTATAGACACAAGAATCATATTCGTTTTGAATGAAATCATATACCATTATGATCTCATCAAAACGTTGGTTCCAAGAACGCCATGCTTGCTTCAATCCATAAATGGATCGATTTAACTTGCAAACCTTGTTTGCATGTTTTGGAACGACAAAACCGTCAGGATGTTGTAAACATCCTCCAAAAGGTTTCCGTTAAGGAAAACGATTTTGATGTCCATCTGCCATAGTTCATAAACGAAATATACAGCACTAGCAAGCATTATCCGAATGGATTTAATCATGGCAATAGATAAAAGGTTTCGTCGTAGTCGACACTATGTCGTTGACGATACCTTTTCTGTACAAGCCTAGCTATGTATATTTATATGTTGCCATCCATGTATGTCTTCCTTGAAGACTCATATAGTACCAATAGGCACAATGCCTTATGGTACATCAACCAATGTCCAAACTTGGTTGTATACATAGAATCCATTTCGGACTTCATGGCACTTTGCCATGAAAGAAGTCGATACCTTGTATCACTTCCTCATACGTAGCCGGTTCATCTTCCTCAATAAGATTGATATCTGATCGGAGTAATCATACGCATATAACGCAAGCGCACGTATCGTTCAAGTAGTATAAAAATATCAATACTACGAGGACTTAATTCTTATTGTTGTTATTAATTATTGATACTATTTATTTACATGTATCTAATTATAGAGAGAATGAAATGATTACTTTTGGTTGGTTGAATGTGGATTTGCTGAACAAATAAATAAATAAAAACACAAAAGAAAATACTAAGGAAAAATAAACAAAAGACACAAAAATATAGGGTTGTGATTCCACACAATATTATTCTAATTATGAATTGATTCTCTTATATATGTGTAATAAATTAGTTTGCTAACCTGGAACACGAAGATATGCAAAAGCCTCTTCCGATAGTCAGATGCAAATACCCAAAATAACCCAATTAATCATATTCCTATGTTAATCAAGTTACCTGAATTCATTAAGTTCAAGTTCCAATTATGGCTACCCCCGCCCGACAGGTATATTCCTATCCTGTAAGGAAATCTATTAAAGGGTTATCTATCCTCAAGGAAGATCATGAGCTGTTGAATCTAAGGCTGAAACCTAAAATCCCTTTTCCAAGTTCATTTTAAGTTTACCACATCAATCTTATTGATGATCAGGCAACAAGAAGCATTAAGCTTAAGATTCAATAAACAAACTAAAGAATTACCCAATATATAATTAAATCAATTATTAAGTATGTGAATATTATGTTTCATCACTTCTCTAGAATAAAAATAAAATACTGGGGGTTATGTGATCCACCTTTACTAATTCTAATTTAGAAATCTCCCTTATTATAATATAGAAATTATCAGTGATATTACCAACCGACCATATAAGCGGTATCTTCATTAAGTCAGATTTTCTAATTAAGTCCAACCGACCATAAAGGCGGTGTTATTATTTCTCCATAACCAGCCATATAGGCGGTAATCATCTGTCACATAAAGACCGGCCATATAGGCGGTGTCACATTATGTCAAATAAATAAAACCAGCCATTAAGACGGTAATCCTTTTAGTTAAATTATAATTTCCATATTATAATTAAGGGAGATTAATCTAAATTAAATTAATAAAAGTTTCACCATTCCCCAGCGGAAATCTAACTACTAAACATAAAAAAAAAAGAAAAGAAAAGAAAGTAAACTATTACTATTACTGAAAGTAAAAATACATAATTTAAATTATAAAAAATAAACAAACAAGATGCAATCCTTAAATTCCTTATAAAAACCTAAGGAAATCATGAGAATTACAAATGAAATGGCTTGGTATTTATAGGAAAATCTAAAGGCTTCCACCAATTTCTCCACCAATTGCTCCACCAAACACTCCACCAAACACTCCACAAAATCCTCCACCAAACATTTCAACAAACATGCCACAAGACACTCCACAAAACACTCCACCAAACATGCAAGTATGTTTTGTGGAAGTTTGACAATTGTAAATTGTCATTTTCCATTTTTTTATCTTTTGATAATGACTTTAGTAATTACACAAAACACATTGGATTATTCGTTAATTTCGGTCTTGAAAACTTCATAATTCGAAAATATTTAAAATTTCAAAGTTTAGATATTTGATCTACTTTCATCTGCAACTTGAATCAGCTTAATCAGATATCGGATGAAAAAGTTATGGCCAAAATACCAAACTTGCACAAAATTGGAATTTAGGACTACACTTCGTGACGCGTACAGTAAACTTTCGTTTTTGACTTTTTTTACTCTGGATTTCATCGTTTTAGCCCCGAGTTGATTCCATTAAGTCCTAATATTATTTTTATCTACAAAATAAATAAAAACACATCAAAACGTTCATAAAACTCGAGAAACTATACAAAATATTAGGTTAAATGAGTGAGAAATAATGATATAATTACCACTCATCAATATCTACATGAGATGAGATCAGAAACCCATACCTCCTAGGTTGTTTTCTGACTCTCGCCAACCTACGCGGTTCTTGTGTATTCGAAAATTATTGGTACAGTTTCATCCCTGATGAACTGTTGATGTTCCGTGAGGACTCGTTGCTTGGAACAGTATTACTCCGATTTTCATCGAGTTTTACTTTCCTCCCATTTACCACTGCATATAGGAATTCCTCTTAGGAAAACCGCATGGAGAGCAACAATTACATTGTTCTTTTGTGAGTTGTATAAGTACTATACTTTGGTTTCCCTAGGACAACCCACAAATAGACACTTATCCGATTTGGGTTCTAGTTTGGTATCATCCAAACATATGCCCAGCATTCCCAAATCTTCAGGAATGAGAAACCCGGTTTCTTTCCTGTTCATATCTAATACGAAGTCTGTCTAACATATTTTCATGGAACCTTATTCAAAATAAGTATTGCACTGTTTAATGTGTATCCTCAGAAGGAAATTGGTAGCTCATTGCGACTCATCATTAACCTTACCATGTCCAAAAAAGTTCGATTTCTCTGTTCGGACACATCACTCAATTGAGGTGTTCCGGGAGGAGTCCACTGTGAAAGAATACCATACTCTTTCAAGTAATCTTGAAACTCATATGTTTAAGTATTTTACACTATGGTCTGACCGTAATGTTTTTAATACTTTTACCGGTCTGTTTTCTTACTTCGTGTCGAAACTCTTTGAATTACTCAAAAGTTTCTGACTTGTGTTTCATAAGATACATATAACCGTAACGTGATGACACATCCGTAAAGGTTACAAAGTATTCATATCCACCTCTAGCCTAGCTAGACATGGGCCCACTAACGTCACAATGAACGAGGGCTAACAGATAAGTGACATTTGCACTTTTACCAAGTAAAAGATGTTTTATGCACTTTGCCTAATAAACTAGATTCATAGACATCATTTGAATTAGAATCAAATCTTTCCTAGTATCCACTCTTCGAAAGTGTGGATATACGAGTCTTGTTAATGTGTCCCAGACAACAATGCCACTTTTAAGTCTCAACAGATTTATAAGTTTGAGTTTGTTTGTCATATTATATGTTTGAGATTCATTTATATTCTAAATATAAATATTGTTATTCACATCTAATGTGCTTATCTTAATATCATCTTTATAAACAAAACACTTAGTGTTCTAGAATATAAAGGTATACCCGCAACGGGTTAAACTAGATACAGAGATAATGTTCCTAGTCAAACTAGATACAATATAACAGTCTCCTAATTTAAGTACATGCCCAAAGGGCAGTTCCAAAACTTAGGTTTCTATAGCCAAAACAGTGACTCTCGTCCCATTTCCAACTCATAGGTCGATCTCAACTGAAGCCAGTCTACTGCTAATCAGCAGATCCCACACATCAGTACATATGTTTATGTACCACATCCAGTATCTAAAATCCAATTTTAAAACCAGCAGTGGACATGTTAATAACAAACATACCTGAAGTCAGAGCCTTGCCCGTCTTCACTTCCTTCATGTCTACCTTTGTCCATACGGCAGTCACGCTTCCAGTGACCCCGTTTGCCACAGTTTAGGCAGACATCTTGGGATATGTCTTTTGTCTTCCCAGAAGACTGTGACGATTTTGCCTTTCCCTTTTTCACATCCCTAGAAGTCTTCGGCCAAGCCTAGACCTTCTAGGATGTAGAAGTAAGATGCGCCTTGCGCTTCTTGCCCTTTCGCAAGATCTGGCTGTGTCTCATTGAGCATAGCCATTAACTCTCCAAGAGTTTTCTTTTGCAATCAGTACATCTAATATCTAAGAATAGATTTATGAAGATCCTTCAATTTCAATATCATACTATAAGGATCTAATCCTTAGTTCTGACGAAGAAATTATAGAGTCTTTGCGGCAAGCATAAAGGATTGAGCACTAAAATTTTCATCACGATGAGTCTTCCAAAGCTCATGCTCTACTATTTGCTCAATTCCGGGCTTAGGCCCGAGAGGTCGCTCTATCAAATAGATTAACTTCTCAACTCGCAGGACTATCCTGAGATTCATTTCCAAATATGAAAATTAAAGCCGTAAAAGACATTTTTCACCTAGGATTATGTCATTTAGCGCTAATCTTTCAAGTCATCTTGATTGCTATAGTCCAACTATCCAATCAATGATTTCAGGTACAATCTAATGTAATGATTACTATAGTCTAACTATATAATTAACTACAATTTGATTGGTTAAATTCAAATATATTGATTACTATAATCCAATTATATAATCAACTATAAATGAAGTAGTTTGAATGCAGTCCAACTGTTTAATTAAAATAACAATTGAATATTAATCCAACTAATATATTCAAAAATAAGTAATGACGAAAAATGAAATGAGCGTGTATTGGTAAGTATCTAAACGAAATTGCAAATTTAATACTTGCCTCCCACTATTTTTCGGCGAGCCTCTAACTCTATGTGGAGTACTCGGGAAACCTAGTTTCCTAGTGGACTATGATCCCATTAAATAACACACAACCTTGACTTTGGCCAACAAATTGTATGAAAATTAACTAGGTAGATCTCTAAGATCAATTGGATCCCATCCAATTCCTAGATCCAGTAGGTGGACCTCCAAGACCAAAACATATATCCAATATATGCCAATATATCCGATATATTCCCTAACCTTTTTCCTCTGAATCAACTAAGCCTTGGCTTTGGCTCAACAAGCTTAATGAAACCAGTTAAGCATGACCCATTGACAGTGGGAAAGCTTCGTAATCGAGGCCGATGAACAAGAAGTGACCTTGACTTTGGCCAACAAATCACAACTTGCCCAAGGCGTACGATATGGAAAAAAGCCTTCATGATTCAAACACATCCGCGATGGACAAAGGTCTTGACTTTGGCCAATAAACCAATGCCAATCTTGGATCATGAGAGAGAATCACTCAATGGAAGGAAAAACGCTTAATATAAAATGAGGGTTTTTGTCGCAATTTGGAAACCATTTTATTATCTTTAATTAGGTCTCATCATACACCCTTAAACATGCATTCTAAAAGCATAATAAGGCGCGAATAAATAATAATGATATGCGGATGGATATTTAACAAATTGTTCCTAGAACAAATCTCTCACTTCCTCTCCCCGGCTAGCACAATTCTAACTTCTACCCAATTACATAATAGAATAAAGAAACTTCATTAACATTGAGGGGAATTGGTGAGAAGAGAATTACAAAGAGTCATGAGATAAAGGCTGGACACGCAGGTCCAATTTAATAAATTCTAAATTTATTACAATAATTTCCAAAATTGCCCTCACCCATCTAATATCCATCCGATATACATTATTCATACAATACATCCATGTATTCACACAAATCATGTTATTCAATCAATCTAATCCAATTAATTAATCTTTGAATTAAGTGATCATCCAATGTTCAAAAAATGATTTGATTTGTGTGAGTCCAACTCGTTTAAGAATAAGTACTCAAAGTGCGTATTCTTGAATTATATCGAACTATAATTTTAAATCCGATTTAATTTGTATTCAATACTAATTCTTATTTAATTCCAAATTAAATAATTACACTTTATTAATGTGCCTTTACGACTTAGATTTTAAATCTAATCTTAATGGGTCTCAACGACCCAATTAACATCCAATGTCAATTTAATTAAAGTCCAATGGGCTTTTAATTAATTCATAAGGCATGGGCTTTGGCCAATACCAAGGCCCAATAAAGGAATCACCCTATTTGCCATAAAATTAATTTCGGCCCATTAGGCCCAATTAAATATTTAAAGGCGTATTTATTATATTTGGACTTAACGGAATAGTTTTAGGCCCAATTTGGATCCAATCCAATTTTCCTAAACCAACTTGGCCCAACCAAGTCCATAAGGCCCAAATGTAACAACATTAGCCCAATTCCAAATTAAAGACTAATTTATTATATTACAATATTCCAATATCATAATTTTTAATTAAAGTGTATAGCCATAATTAATTAGTTAAATTAACATTTCCAAAACACCAATTTAATTAATTAATCATGCTTTATCATTTTCAATTAATGTCCAACACAATTGAAGCAAAATAAACTCATAATATGCTCATCATCTCACGGTAATTAGGCATTTAATTCATCAATTTTGATTTCAATCCAATTAAATCACAAATCAATATATCTCATGCATTTTAAACACATCCAATAGTCTAAAAATCAAAAAATCACCATGACATTTAAGGCTCTAAGTTTCGGCCATGCTCATCAAATTAGGGAAAAAATATCTAATTAATTTTTATCAAAATTAATCATGCATAACTCTAAGTTATCATAATCCAAACATAACCAAACACTCAATTTGACGAAATCATGCTCCAAGTAAAAATACCCAAATTCAAGTTTATGAACCCTAATTGATTTTATACTTAATTTGGCTATGATACCATTGTTGGGTTCTCCTAGAAAATGTCAAGGATCTATTCAGCATAAAATTGTGTGAAATAACAAAGTAAGTTGCTGAAATATACTCACTTTGATCGGCTAAGGGATGTAGAGAATATAAAACTTTTGCTCCTTTGTGTAGTGCTCCAAGCTCCTCTTTGTATGAATGGTTTAGCTCCAAGCTTAAATCTTTGAATTCCAAACTCAAGGGGATAGTTTCCCTATCACATTTGTTAACTCTTTTAATGTGCTAGCATCCAAGATTTTTGAATCAAAATCATCAAACAAGAACCATAGGTTCACGCCATTTTGAGAGTGAGAGAGGGGAGAGTTTCGGTCAAGGCCTTAGGGAGAAAGAGAGTAATGTGTGTTGTGTAATTGATTTCAAAATCAATAATTCCTATCCCAAATCCAAGTTGGTATTAGTCATTCACACATAAAATAATGCTTGTGTGTTTTACAAGCAATCAACCACTAACAACTTCCATCAACCAAAATGTGATGATATTGACTAGTGATGTGACTTGATGTGGGCCCCACTTTAATTCAAAATCCGAGTGGGCCCGCAAAACACATATCGGGCTTGGGTTCGTTAATCCCGAATTAACAAATTTTCCGTTGCGACGTTAATTAAAAATTAAAGTCGCTTACGAATTAATTCTAAATTAATTCGTTCACCCGAATTAAAATCTAATTTTAATTCGGCTATGAAATCTAATTTCATTTAATATATCGAATATATTATTTTAATCGATTAATTCCAAATTAATCGTTCTCTCTCTTCTATTCGAATTTTATCCCAAATAAATTCTCACCGTAATTAATCCTCGATTAATTTTCTCTCACTCATAATTAATCCTAGATTAATTCTGTTTGAGTCATACGTCATCGGTGAATCTGGGAAGCGACCCATGAGATCCCTGAATATGTTGGCAGTAAATTTGATCGTCGGACTATCCGAACACGTGCGTACCTCGTACCACATTCTTACCGATTTACAAGACATGGTTGGCTTCTAGCAAAACGCCGTGCCTACCCAATTCTCCAGAAATATTCTTTTAAGGAATATATAATCTTTGTCAGGCGTAGTATACATAGTATTGCGTATAACGATCCAATATCGATATCACATGCTAGGCCTAGGGCTAGAATTGTGTCTGCCCCGTATGAAACATATATCGGATCTCTGATAACTAGTCTCTATAATCTGATAATCATGACCTAGTCATATTATCTCGATGACTGCAGTACATAAGAGTACCAGTTCCGTATCCTACGTGATCATCATCTCCATATGACTGAAGTGATACTTCCATATTGACATCACACCCAATACACTACGATTCTTAGTATACCCAGAAGAGGTGTACACAGAACCTGTTAAAGCCCCGGACGATCAAAACCAAAGTGTACTGATTGTCGCAAGTATTAGCGATGCAAATCTCAGGTTAAGACCAAATACACATACCCTGATTCGGATTCCCATAGACACATAGTCATACTACCAATGGTATTTCGAGGGGTCTATCCAGAGCGAAGCTGTTTCCGTACCATCGGTAAACAGAACCTCATATTACATTTGCATGAGTATCCAATTCCAAAATATATGAGAACTATGACGTTACGCTTCCATAACACGCACAAGTGTAATACTAGTCTATTCCGCATTATCGATGTACAGTCTCGATAATACTATGACTAGAGATATTTAATGATTAAACCTTACGTGGATTAATACTGTCTCATATCCTATTAATCCGGTACTAATCATATGGACTTTTATCATTTATATATCCCGGTAATCCAATTACAAATGATAAAAGAGCAATTTCATTTGTCACATAGTTAATTTGTACAACAACACCATATTCTGTACAAATAGTGATGCTATGGGTCATAATTGTCCAACACCAACATATCCAGGATCTCTTGGATCGCTTCCCAAAGATTCACCAATGACATTTGACTCGAACATAATTAATCTGGGTTAATTATGAGAGAGAAAATTAATCTGGGATTAATAACGGCAAGAATTAATTTGAGATTAATTAACAATGAGAAAATTAATATGGGATTAACTATGTCACGAATTAATCTGGGATTAATTCGTGAAGAAGAGAGAACGCGATTAATTTTGAATTAATTGGTAAAATAAATTTAATAATTAAATTGGATTTTTCTATTTAATTTATTTATTTGGGATAAAATAATATATTGGATATATTAATTGAAATTGGATTTCAATGCAGAATTAATTTGGATTTTAATTCAATCGAACAAATTAATTTGGAATTAATTCGTAAACGAATTCCGTAATAATTTTGCGAGGCACTATTATTTAATTAAATTGGATTTAATTAGGTTGTGACAGAAAATTCGTTTAATCGGATTAAACGAAACCGAGCCCAAAATGTGTTGAGCAACCCAACTTGAATTTTGAATTTAAGTGTGGGACCCACCAACTTACATCAACAAGTCACTTGAGTGATGGAAGTGGTTTGAAGCTTTTAAAGCTTTATTGTCCAACACACTTTGCCTTTTTGGAAAAAAGTATATACACTTTTTGAATTATTATTTTGGTATTAGTTTTTAGAAAACTAAAATTATCAAAAACAACTTCATCTCTCTTCTCCCTCCTCTCCCCATGTCCGAACATCTTGCTTCTCTTGGAGAACAATTTTTCTTTCAAACTTTGTTCATGCTAGCACATAAGGAGTCAGTGAAGGTGATAGGGAAACTCACCAGAGAGTTTTGAACTCGATTTCAAGCTCCGACCTACTACATCCAAAGGAATTTTGAAATCCTAAAACCGATCAAGGTGAGTTTTTTTCCGAAACTTTCTTTGATTAATTCACACACAAATCACGCTTAGAAGATCCTTGGCATGTGTAGGACACTAACAATGGTATCAGAGCGAGATCTAAGCTTGATTTTATTCTAGGGTTTATATATTTTAATTTGGGGATTTTGTGTTTGGAGCATGATTTCTTCAAATTGGTTGTTTGGTTGAGCTTTGATGATGATAAATTGGATTTGTGAATCAATGGATTTGAGATAAATTGATTAGATTAATTTTCCCTAAAATCCCTCCTTGGCCAAAACTTATACCCTAGGATTTCTCATGGTGATTTTTGATTTTAGGCTATTGGATGAGTTTAAAGCATGAAATGAATATTAATTGTTGGTTTAATTGGATTGAAATCAGAATTGAATGTTATTTCATGATGTTAGCGTGAGTATTT
The DNA here is from genome assembly GCA_019454045.1 of Zanthoxylum bungeanum. Lineage (NCBI taxonomy): Eukaryota > Viridiplantae > Streptophyta > Magnoliopsida > Sapindales > Rutaceae > Zanthoxylum > Zanthoxylum bungeanum. The sequence continues at coordinate 35,308 of SKCR01038476.1, read as the reverse complement.
AGCATGTGTAATGGATTGATTTTCCTTCAATTGTATTGGACATGAATTGAATATTTATAGCATGATTAATTAGTTTAATTGATGTTTTGGAAATATTAGTTTAACTAATTAATTATGGCTATTACACTTTAATTAAAATTAATGTGATATTTGGAATGTTATATTAATTAAATTAGTCTTTAAATTGGATAGGGCTAATTTTGTTGTAATTGGGCTTAATGGGCTTGGTTGGGCCAAGTTTGGTTTTGGACAATTGGGTTGGATCCAATTGGGCCCAAAACCATTTCCATAAAGTCCAAATATGACTTTTGGGCATTTAATGATTTAATTGGGCCTAATGGGCCTAAATTGATTTTTAGCAAAAATGTGATTCCTTATTGGGCCTTGGCATCTTGGATTGGATCCATATTGGCCAAAGACCATGCCTTAAGAATTAATTAAAAGCCCATTGGACTTTAATTAAAATAGTATTGGATACTAATTGGGCCTTTGATCCAAATATAAAATACACTATAAAAGTGTAATTATTTAATTTGGAATTAAAAATGAATTAGTATTGGATACAATTTAAATTGGATTTAAAATTGTAGTTCGATATAATTCAAGAATACGTACTTTGAGTACTTATTCTTAAACTAGTTGGACTCACGCAAATCAAATCGTTGTTTGAACATTGGATGGTCATTAATTCAAAGATTAATTAATTGGATTAGATTGATTGAATAACATGCTATGTGTGAATACTTGGATGTATTGTATGAATAATGTATATCAGATGGATATTAGAAGGGTGAGGGCAATTTTGGAAATTGTTGTAATAAATTAAGAATTTTTTAAATTAGACCTGCGTGTCCAGCCTATTATCTCTTTTCTCATTGTATTTCTGTTCTCACCAATTCCCCACAATGTAAATGAGGTTTCTTTTAGTGTTATGTAATTGGGTAGAAGTAAGAATAGTGCTAGCGGGATAGAGGAAAGAGAGAAATTTGTTCTAGGAACAAATTGTTTTATATATCCATCCGCATATCATTATTAATTTTATTCACGCCTTATTATGCTTTTAGAATTCATGCTTAAGGGTGTATGATGAGACCTAATCAAAGATAATAAATTGGTTGCCAATTACGCCAAAAACCCTCATTAAATATTAAACGTTTTTCCTTCCATTGAGTGGTTCTCTCTCAAGATCCAAGATTGGCATTGGTTTGTTGGCCAAAGTCAAGATTAATGTCCATCGCAGATGTGTTTGAACCACGAAAGCTTTGTTCCATATCGCATGTCTTGGGCGGTTGTGACTTGTTGGCCAAAGTCAAGGTCACTTCTAGTTCATCGACGTCGATTATGAAGCTTTCCCACTGTCAATGGGTCTCGCTTAACTGGAATCATTAATTTTGTTGAGCCAAAACCAAGGCTTAGTTGATTCAGAGGAAAATATTAGGAAATATATTGGATATATTTGCATATATTGGATATGTGTTTCGGACTTGGAGGTCCACCTACCGGATCTAAGAATTGGATGAGATCCAATTGATTTTAGAGATCTACCTAGTTAAGTTTCATACAACTTGTTGGCCAAAGTCAAGGTTATGTGTTATTTAACGGGATCCTAGCCCACTAGGAAACTAGGTTTCCCGAGTACTCCACAGAGGGTTAGAGGCTCGCCGAAAAATAGTGGGAGGCTAGTATTAAATTTGCAATTTCGTTTAGATACTTGCCAATACGCGCTCTTTTATTTTATTTTATCGTTATTATAAATATATTAGTTGGACTAATACTGAATATTGCTTTCTTTAAACAGTTAGACTGTATTCAAACTACTCCATTTGTAGTTGGTTATATAGTTGGACTATAATAACCATTACATTTTGAGAGTACCCATTGATTCGATAGTTAGACTATAGCAATCAAGATGACTGAAATATTAGCATCAAGGGACATAATCCTGGGTGAAAATGTCTTTAACGGCGTAAATTTTCCAGATTGGGAATGAATCTCAGGAAAGTCCCGGGAGTTGAGAGGTTACTCTATTGGATAGAGAAACCTCTCAAGCCTGAGCCCGAAGTTGAGCAAATAGTAGAGCATGAGCTTTAGAAGACTCATTGTGATGATAACTTTAGTGCTCAATCCGTTATGCTTGCCGCAATGACTCATTAATTTAATCGTCAGAACTAAGGATTAGATCCTAATACCATGATGTTGAAATTAAAGGATCTTCATAGATCTAACCTTAGATCTTAGAAGTACGAATTGCAAAAGGAAGCTCTTTCGCTCGCGTATGTCAGAGGGTACATTTGTCGAGCACTAGGTGTGGCAGATGATTGTTGACATCGAACAGCTAGGTTAGCTGGGCATTACCTACGAAGCCGAGACTTCCATAGTTTGATCTTACAGTCTCTACCCGAAAGCTGGGGCAAGTTCATCATAAACCAAGAGAAAACTCTTGGAGAGTTAATGGCTATGCTCAAGGAGGTAGAGCCAGAGCTTCCAAAAGGGCAAGAAGCACAAGGCGCATCTTACTCCGACATCCCAGAAGGCCGAGGCTTGGCCGAAGGCTTCTGGGGGTGTGAAGAAAAAAGGCAAAGGTAAAATCGTCATAGTCTTCTGGGAAGACAAATGACATATCCCAAGACGTCTGCCTACATTGTGGAAAACGGGGTCACTGGAAGCGTGACTGCCGTATGGACAAAGCATACATTAAGGAAGTGAAGGCGAGCAAGGCTTCGACTTCATGTATGTTTGTTATAAACATGTCCACTACTAGTTTTAAAATTGGATTTTGATACCGGATGTGGTATATACATATGTACTGATGTGCGGGATCTGCTGATTAGCAGGAGACTGGCTTCAGATGAGATCGACCTGTGAGTCAGAAATGGGACGAGAGTCGCTATTTTGGCTGTGGGAACCTAAGTTTTAGAACTACCCTTAGGGCATGCACTTAAATTAGGAAACTGTTATAATGTACCTGGTTTGAATGGAAACATTATCTCTATATCTGGTTTAACCCGTTGCGGGTATACCTTTATGTTCCAGAACACTGGGTGATTTGTTTATAAAGATGATATTGAGATATACACATTAGATGTGAATAACAGTATTTATATTTCGAATATAAATGAATCTCAAACATATAACATGACAAACAAAAGGGCTCAAACTGAGTAAATCAGATGAGACTTATTAGTGGCATTGTTGTCTAGGATACATTAACAAGACTCGTATATCCACACTTTCGAAGAGTGGATACTAGGACAGATTTGATCCTAATTCAAATGATGTCTGCGAATCATGTTCATTAGGCAAAGTGCCTAAAACACCTTTTAGCGGTAAAGATGTCGTGCCACCGAGCTGTTAGCCCTCGTTCATGGTGACGTAAGTGGGCCCCATGTCTAGATAAGCTAGAGATGGATTTGAATACTTCATAACCTTTACGGATGTTGCATCGCGTTATGGTTATGTGTATCTTATGAAACACAAATCGGAAACTTTTGATAAATTCAAAGAGTTTCGACATGAAGTAGAAAACCAGACGGCCAAAAGTATTAAGATATTACGGTTGGACCGTAGTGGAAAATACTTGAGCAATAAGTTTCTCGATTACTTGAAAGAGTATGGTATTCTTTCACAGTGGACTCCTCCCGGAACACCTCAATTGAGCGATGTGTCCGAACGGAGAAACTGAACTTTATTGGACATGGTAAGGTTAATGATGAGTCGCTCTGAGCTATCAATTTCCTTCTAGGGATACGCATTGAACAGTGCAATACTTATTTTGAATAAGGTTCCGTCAAAGTCTGTTGAACAAAATCCATATGAAATATGGACAGGAAAGAAACCAGGTTTCTCATTCCTGAAGATTTGGGAATGCTGGGCATACGTTAAATGTTTGGATGGTACCAAACTAGAACCCAAATCGGATAAGTGCCGATTTGTAATTGGTTATCATAGGGAAACCAGTGAATATTACTTATACAACTTACAAGAGAACAAATTTTTGTTACTCTCCATGCGTTTTTCCTAAAAGGAATTCCTATATGCAGTGGTAAGTGGGAGGAAAGTAGAACTCGATGAAAATTAGAGTGATACTGTTCCTGGCACCGAATTTCTAATGGAACATGAACAATTCATCAGGGATTAGACTGTTCCATAATATTCTAATACATAAGAATCGCGTAAGTCGGAGAGAGTCAGAAAACAACCTAAGGGGTATAGGTTTCTGATCTCACCTCATGTGGATGTTAATCTTATTGAGGATATTAAACCGAGTACGTATGAGGAAGTGATACAAGGTATCGACTCCGCTTTATGGCAAGAGGACATGAAGTCCGAAATGGATTCCATGTATACAACCATGTTTGGACACTGAGAATCGTAGATGGTCGTCAAAACCGCTTTCCTTAACGGAAATATTTTGGAGGATGTTTTATACAACACCCTGATGGTTTTGTCATACCAAAACATGCAAACGAGGTTTGCAAGTTAATTCGATCCATTTATGGATTGAAGCAAGCTTGTGTTCTTGGAACCAATGTTTTGATGAGATCATATTACAATATGGTTTCATTCAAAACGAAGATGATTCTTGTATATATAAGAAGGTTAGTGGGAGCGCACTGACATTGGATGTCCTATACATTGATGATGTATTATTTCTTGGAAATAACATTCCGATGTTAACAATCGGTGAAAGGTTGGCTTTCATTAAAATTCTCCATGGAATACTTGGGAGATGCAACCTTTATTCTATAAATAAGGATCTTCTAGGATAGATCTAAAAGTTGTTGGCACTCTCCGAGAACTCGTATATTGAAAGACATGTACGTGACCTGGTGTCTCATATGCTTTGAGCATGTGGAGTCACAATCAGGCTGATCCAGATGATGGTCACTGGATTGATGTTAAGAACATCCTTAAGTATCTTAGACGAACTAAAGATGCTTTCTTAATTTGTGGGGAAAGAGAACTTGAGGTGACTGGGTTTACCGGTGCAAGTTTAAAAACTGATGAAGACGACTGTAAGTCACAATAAAGGTACGTATTTTAGTTGAACAACGAAACAGTGAACTTTAAATTTTCCTAGCTAGATACTGTTGCCGATTCATTAAAAGCGGAAAACATTGCTGAGGCTGAGGCAGCAAAAGAGGCATTTTGGATCTATAAAATTCCTAATTGGATTATGAGTAGTTTTATTAGTAGCTTAGCTAAGCTACAGCGCAGGCTAAGGAATTACGGTCTCATCAACGATCCAAGTATGTACTTCGACGGTTTCATCTGATTCGTGAGATCATACATCGCGGCGATGTCAAGATCGAAGAGATCATTTCAGATGATAACTTTGCATATCCGCTTGCGAAAGCGACATCTCAGCATAAACATGAGCGACCCGTACATAGTTCAGGTGTTGGACACTTGAGTGATTGGCTATAGGCCAGGTGAGAGATTGTTGGACAATTATGACCCATAGCATCACTATTTGTAAAAGACATGGTGTTCTTTGTACAAATTAACTATGTGACAAAGGAAATTGCTCTTTTATCATTTTGTAATTGGATTACTTGGATATATAAATGATAAAAGTCCATATGATTAGTACCAGACTAATAAGATATGAGACAATATTAATCAACGAAGGTTTAATCATTAAATATCCCTAGTCGTAGTATTATCGAGACTGGATATCGATAATGCGGAATAGACTAGTATTCCACTTGTGCGCGTTATGGAAGCTTAGCGGCATAGTTATCATATATTTAAGCATTGGATACTTATGCAAGTGTGATATGAGGTTCTGTTAGCCGTTGGACCGGGAACAGCTTCGCTCTTGATAGACCCATTCGAATCTCATTGGTAGTATGACTATGTGTCTATGAGAATCTGAATTAAGGTAGGTGTATTTGGTCTTAACCTGAGACTTACATCGCTAATACTTGCGACAATCATTATACTTTGGTTTTGGTCGTCCGGGATTTAACAGGTTCTGTGTACGCCTCTTCTGGGTATACTGAGAATCGTAGTGTATTGGGTGTGATGTCAAGATGGAAGTATCACTTCAGTCATATGGAGACGATGATCACGCAGGATATAGAACTGGTACTCTTAAATGCTGCAGCTATCGGGATAGTATGACTAGGTCATGATTATCCGATTATAGAAACTAGTTGCTCGATATATGATTCGTACTGGGCAGACACAATTCCAGCCCTAGGCCTAGCATGTGACATCCGATATTGGATCGTAATACACAATACACTGTATACTACGCCTGATAAAGATTATATATTCTTCGTTGAATATTTCTGGAGAATTGGGTAGGCACGGTGCTTTGCTAGAAGCCAACCATGTCTTGTAAATCGGTAAGAACGTGGTACAGGGTACGCACGTATTCGGATAGTCCGATGACCGTATTTACTGCCAACATATCCAAGGATCTCTTGGGTCGCTTCCCAAAGATTCACCGATGACATTTGACTCAAACAGAATTAATCTGGGATTAATTATGAGAGAGAAAATTAAATTGGGATTAATTACGACAATAATTAATCTGGGATTAATTAATAAAGATAAAATTATTCTGGGATTAATTACGTCATGAATTAATCTGGGATTAATGCGTAAAGAAGAGAGAACGCGGTTAATTTGGAATTAATCGGTAAAATAAATTTAATAGTTAAATTGGATTTTTCTATTTAATTTATTTATTTGGGCTAAAATAATATATTGGATATATTAATTGAAATTAGATTTCAATGCGGAATTAAATTGGATTTTAATTCAAGCGAACGAATTAATTTGGAATTAATTCGTAAGCGAATTCCGTAATAATTTTGCGAGGCATTATTATTTAATTAAATTGGATTTAATTACGTTGCGACAGAAAATTCATTTAATCGGATTAAACGAAATCGAGCCCGAAATGTGTTGAGCAACCCAACTTAAATTTTGAATTTAAGTGTGGGACCCACCAACTTACATCAACAAGTCACTTGAGCGATGGAAGTGGTTGGGAGCTTTTAAAGCTTTCTTGTCCAACACACTTTGCCTTTTTGGAAAAAAATATATACACTTTTTGAATTATTATTTTTGGTATTAGTTTTTAGAAAACTAAAATTATCAAAACAACTTCATCTCTCTTCTCCCTCCTCTCCCCATGGCCGAATATCTTGCTTCTCTTGGATAACAATTTTTCTTTCAAACTTTGTTCATGCTAGCACATAAGGAGTCAAGTGAAGGTGATAGGGAAACTCACCAGAGAGTTTGGAACTCGATTTCAAGCTCCGAGCTACTACATCCAAAGGAATTTTGAATTCCTAAAACCGATCAAGGTGAGTTTTTTCCACAACTTTCTTTGATTAATTCACACACAAATCACGATTAGAAGATCCTTGACATGTGTAGGACACTAACAGTAGACCATCTAATGTCATAATTAGACTCAAAACTAATTTGATCATAATGGTTGCAGATTATATTCTCCATGAATAAGAAACTTGTTATGTCACAAAGATAACAAAGATCATGTTTCAAGACCTATCCTATGGTCTATAGCATATCAAAATAGCTCGTAACAATTATGATTAGATATATCTTTAATCGCACATAATATAATATTCATTATGCCATCATCCTATGATGTATAATGTTGACTAGATATTCTAATCAATTTCTTTTTCGACAAATGAATCATCCTTTATGAAAGATGAATACTATATTTAAGAGACACACTAACTGTCAAACATTTATATTAACTGTCACATAGATAGTCTTACTGTGTCCTTTATTAGATCATATCTAATGCACAACTAATGTGAGTATATCACAAGTCTCTTAGTTTTATATCATATATGAAACTTTATATCAAATATAACAGACTTCTCCATTGCTTTCACGGAGAAAAGAAGACTTAGGTAAACCTTTTACCTTATAAACATCCCAGTCTTACATTAATAATGATAATGTCGTTAGGATATATAACACTAGAAAGAAATTTATACGCTCCCACTAACCCTACTATCATATGTGTATTCTCTATGCTTTGATAAAATCAGATAATCTGACTGTTATCAAAATTAGAAAACATAAATTTCCGGAAAGCTTATCTGAGTTTACAATAGGCTTTATAAGCTAGTATATCAAACTATGATCTTAGCAGAATACAAACTCTAGGGCTATTCTAGAATGAACTCTTCAAACAAAGAAACCACAGTGGATCTCTTATTCGATGAAACTATTCAGGAACGCCACTTTGCATTCTTAGCTAAAATACATAGTTTAATATCAACATTAACTAACAGATCCTTAACAACATTAGGTAATAGTCTCTCTATTGACCGCTAGAATGAAGGTAGACACATCAGTCTAAGACCACGTGTTAAGGATGATGTCTTATCTTAATATGGCTGAAACTTATGGTGCACGTATCAATGTGCAAAGCCAGGTGACAATGATCATGGAAACCCTTCCGAAGAGTTTCCTGTAGTTTAAAATCAACTGTTATATGAATAAGTTGAATTTTACATTGACTGAACTGCTAAATGAGCTCACCAATTACGAGTCCGTCATGATGGGTCCTCGTAGGTCCAATGTCGAGGCAAATGTTGCCGAATCTTCTAAATCTGCAAAGAAGAAGAAAGGAAATTGGAAGGCTAAGACAAAACCAATGAAAAAGAAAAACAACAAAAGCTCTAAAAGAACCAATGCCAAAGGAAAATATTTCTATTGCGAACAACAAGGGCATTGAAAAAGGAATTGTCTGAAATACCTTGCTGAGCTTAAAGAGAAGAAGAATACATGTAAATATGATTTACTTGTCATTTAGTCTCTTTTGGTGGAGGATGATAATTCCATATGGATTGTTGATTCTGGTTCCACTAACAATGTTTGTTGTTCTTTGCAGCTACTTGACTCATGGAGGGACCTTGCTGAAGGTAGCTTTACCATGAGAGTTGGGACATGGGATATTGTTTCAGCAAAAGCAGTGGGAGTTTCAAATTTGAATTTTAATAAGAGTTATTTATGCTTGAATGGTATGCTATATATTCCCGGTTTTCGCAGGAATTTGATTTCTGTAACAAAACTTATGGAATGTGGTTTTTCTATTTCATTTAATAATAAGTCAATTATTATTAGTATAAATGGATTAAATATATGCACGAGAAACTCTGAGAATAATCTATATGTATTAAGACCGTTAATGCATGAATCACTGTTTAATACTGAAATGCTTAAGATTGAAAGATCTAAAACTAAAAGACAAAAGATTTCTCATGATGATACCTTAGACTTGGTCACATTAGCCATGACTGGATAGATAGACTAATTAAGAATGAAGTTTTAAATCAGTTAAGACTCGGTACTTTATCTGTCTACGAATCATGTCTAGAAGGCAAAATGACTAAGAGATCTTTTACTGAAAAAGGGGTAAAAGCCAAAGAAACACTTGAGCTAATACATTCGGACGTTTGCAGACCGATGACTGTAAAAGCCCGAGGTGGTTATGAGTACTTCGTCACTTTCATTGACGATTATTCCAGATATGGGTATGTTTACCTAATGCAGCACAAGTTAGATACATTTGAAAAGTTCAAAGAGTATCGTGCTGAGGTTGAGAACCAGTTAGGTAAAAGCATCAAAATTCTATGATCAGATCGTGTAGGAGAATACCTTGAGAGAGATTTCGAGGAATTTTTAGTTGAGCATGGAATTGTTTCACAACTCACAGCACCTGGAACACCACAATAAAATGGTGTTGCAGAAAGGAGAAATCGGACCCTACTAGACATGATGAGATCAATGTTTAGTTTTAGCACTCTTCCCAGTTCATTCTGGGGGTATGCATTGCAAATATCAATGTATATCCTGAATATAGTTCCTTCTAAGTCTATTCTAAAGACTCCCTTAGAGTTGTAGAATGGTTGTAAAGCTAGTTTACGGCATTTATGCATATAAGGGTGTCCAGTACATGTGCTAAAGAACAAGACTACTAAGTTGGAACCACGTTCACATGTGTACCTATTTGTAGGCTATCCTAAGGAAACTAGGGGTGGATTCTTTTATAGTCCAGAAGACAATAAAATATTTGTGTTGAAAAATGCTACATTTCTTGAGGAGGACTATATGAGAGAATTCAAACCTCGAAGTAAAGTGTTACTTGAGGAGTTACTTGCTGGTACGACCAATACACTATTGTCAAATATTGACAAAGACATAACACCTTCGACATCTGAAAGTCAGATGCAAGTTTATCATGATACCATACCACCTAGATATAGTGGAAGGGTTGTAAGACAACCTGAACTATATCTATGAAATAATGAGGTGCAAGTTGGTTCATCTTCTGATGGTATAGATGATCCATTGACCTATCGTAGTGCAATGGAAGATACTGATAAAGAGGAATGGCCCAAAGCCATGAACCTCGAGATGGAGTCTATGTACTATAACTCAGTATGGGAACTTGTAGACCAACCTGATGGAGTAAAACCCATAGGTTGTAAGTGGATCTACAAGAGAAAAAGTGGAATAGATGGGAAAATATAGACTTTCAAGGCTAAGCTAGTGGTAAAGGGTTATACCCAAAATGAGGGAGTTGACTATGAAGAAACTTTCTCACCAGTAGCCATGCTAAAATCCATCAGGATTCTTCTTTCCATTACCGCATATTATGACTATGAGATTTGGAAAATGGACGTCAAGACTGCATTCTTGAATGACAATCTTGATGAGAGTATCTATATGGTACAACTAGAGGGGTTCATTACCCAAGGTCAATAGTAAAAAATTTACAAGTTGTAAAGGTCCATTTATTGACTTAAGCAAACATCTAGATATTGGAACATAAGGTTTGATACTACGATCAAGTCTTATAACTTTGAGCAGAACATCGATGAGCCTTATGTCTACAAGCACATCATTGATGGTAATGTGGTTTTCCTTATGTTATACATTGATGATATTTTACTAATTGGGAATGATGTAAATATATTATCGGACGTTAAAATATGGCTAGCTAACCAATTCCAAATGAAAGATTTGGGAGAGGCAAGTTATGTACTGGGGATCCAGATCATTCGGGATCACAAGAGACGACTTCTAGCAATCTCTCAAGCATCCTATATTGACAAGATTCTTGCGTGATTTGGTATGCATAATTCCAAGAAAGGTAATTTACCTTTCAGGTATGGAATTCATTTGTCTAAAGAACAGTCTCCTAAGACACCTTAAGCAGTTGAGGAGATGAGACATATACCATATGCTTCAGCAGTTGGAAGTCTTATGTATGCTTTGTTATGCACGAGACCGAACATCTGTTTTACAGTGGGAGTAGTCAGTAGGTTTCAATCCAACCCATGATTAGATCATTGGGTAGCGGTGAAACATATTCTCAAGTATCTTAGGAGAACGAGAAATTATATGCTTGTATATACAAGCCATGATACGATTATGAGAGGATATACTGACTCTGATTTTTAGACGGATGTCAATTCTAGGAAATCAACATCTGGATTAATGTTCACCCTAGGTGGTGGGGCTATAGTATGGAAGAGCATAAAGCAATCTTGTATTGCTAACTCCACCATGAAGGTTGAATATGTAGCAGCTTGTGAAGCAACTAAGGAAGCAGTCTGGCTCCGTAAGTTCTTGGCAGATCTGGAAGTTATTCCAGATATGGATAAACCACTCACACTTTATTTCGATAATAGTGGTGCAGTTGCGAACTCCAAAGAACCAAGGAGCCACAAGAGGGGTAAGCATATTGAGAGGAAATATCACCTCATCAGGGAGATAGTGCAGAGAGGAGATGTCACTATCACGCATATTCCATCCGCGGACAACCTGCTGATCTGTTTACAAAGACCTTATCGGCTAAAGTGTTTGAAGGTCACCTAAAGGGTTTAGAATTACATGACATATCCCATTTGCCCTAGTCCAAGTGGGAGATTATTGGGATTTATGTCCTAGAGCTTCATGTATTGTAAATGGATTTGATTATTGTAATATTAATAAATGCATTATTCATTTTATCAAAGTTGTTTGATTTATATCGCATATTGTCCAATTGTCTTGTTTACCTTGATTACTCTTGATCCTTCAGACTTAATGTATGTTTGATGTACGAGAGGATTTAAGTCTGGAGTTAGTAATCTAAATAGTCCATAGAGAGCAAACAAAGAGAGTACTTTGTTTATGGTTTATCTATAGCCGCGGTCCATTCTATACTTGTATGACGACCTTGATCCGAGATCGTTCATATAGTGACATGGGAATGAAGGCACCTTGTATGATGAGATCATATAGGACTGGACTTAGATAAATACGAATTTCTTTAATATCCGTTAACCGAAGAAATTCATTTTATCTAATAGATGTTCATATATGGATTCGATCTTAATCCTAAGTGTACTACGAACTCCTGCATGACAGGCTATGTCCTTTGACTTACTATGGTGAGGTTGGTGTTGCATTCCTGGCCAATAACTATGTATTTTGGGGATATGGTTTGGTGTATAGGTGGGAACGTTTTACCTAGATATGAAATTCACTCATTCTTATGAGAAGTAGAAGAATATTTCTTTTAAGAGTTGATTCGGGACTTGAATAATTTGAGCGCTCAACTTTTCTATTACGAATAGAAAGTTTTATATTCATAATTGTTATGAATTAATTGTTTATTATAGGATCAATGGTGCTTAAGAGAAAATATTTAGAGGGGTTTAATGAACGTTTGACTCGGCTCTGTTTATGAGATATTCTTGAAGGGCTATATCAATATGTAATGACTATATCGATGGATACAGAAGTTGTTCGGATTATTTTATCCATCTACGGTAACGAGAGTTCAACTTTGAGTTTTTAGTGGAATAACACAGGGTTAATAATTCGTAATATTTGATTAAAAAGTTTAATTAATATTTCGGAATTATTGGAGCTCTGAACCGTAGGTCCATTTGGTCCCATTGCTAGCTCGATTAACTGTAGCAAACCTAATATAATTAGATTGTCTAATAGTATGCTCACATTATACTTATATATTATTAATGAGATTAATAATATTTAATGTCACAAATGAAGACTATGTTAAATTAGTTTAACTTAATATTTTCTAGGATTATTTGATTATGAGATATTCAAATCTTGATTATGAGATAATCAAATTAGTAATAATTATGAGATAATTACTACAACATAATTGAAGGTAATTTAATCATTATTAAGATAGTAATTTTTATTTACCTTGGAGACAAAGCCATATGGCTTGCCATGCTCTCCAACTTATTATGTCTATTAGGTGACATGTATACACCTAATAATTTTGTCATTAGCTAATCCATTTTTATGCTTTGGTATGGCCTCCACATTTATGTGTTTGCCATTGAAAGAAAGCATTAGATGCTTAATGATAAAGTCATTGTCTTTAGCTTATCATTTCTTACGCTTTGGTATGACATTCACATTTTTGTGTTGGCCATTGCAAGAAAGCATTAAATGCTTAATGACAAGTTTATTTGGCTTGTGTAAGAGAATATAATCTCTACCATTTCTCTCACTTCATAGGTTAACATTTTTGCATTCATTCACACAAGTGCAAAAGAGAGAATACAGAGAAGAAGTTCAAGCATTCTTAAGTGTTGTGAGAGTGTTTGAAATTCCAAAAGCCAAACACCATTGTGACATCTTAATTCTCTAAATTATTTAGAGTTTAATCTTTGTGAGTGAAGCCCACACTTTGGTTTGTTGGTTTCGAGTTATAGTTCGAAAGATCGAATGGTTGATCCAAGCGTTGGACATCAAATGATTGATTTCGGCTACTACAACAAAGAGAGAAGGCAAAGAAAATTTTAAAGATCCATACCGGAGCTGGTGCCCACACAAGTAACTTCCTTCGTGCTAAGGAGAGTCATTTCCTACAGTTCTCAGATGAGAAGAGGGATCACAAGGCCTATTGTGCACATCATAATGCCATGGGACAAGATATTGAGAACAGTAGGGACCTACAAGAATAATTTGAGGACTTGGTGAGGAATGGCTACCTCAATAAGTGTATTGATCTTGAGCCATGAGGGTGAGGCAGTGAATGGAGCAAAGACTCATGTTCACAATAGCAGAAGGCAGAACATTAGTCGAGGTTTCAAACCAGGCAAGAAAGAATTACTATTGGATCAATAGCTCCTAGCTAATGACAACAGAGAGTGCCAGAGGATTCAGAAAGCCATATCAGTGCCCATAATATTCACCAAGGAAGATGTTCAGGGAGTAAACTACCCTTACAATGACACACTAATAATCAAAGCCAGTATTGACGGTTGAGAGATGAATAAGGTATTGGTGGACCCCGAGAGTGTAGTGGCCATCATATCCAGTAAGGCCCTAAATATTTTGGGCGAGGATTTCACTACTTTAATTCAGGATGAAACTCAATGTATGGGTTTGGGGGAACAACGATTTTTCCACTAGGTCGGGTGCAACTAACAATGACCATTGGAACAGCCCCCATACCCAGATCATAATGATGGATTTCATTATGGTGGATTATTTGAGCAGCTATCCAGTGATTTTGGGAAGGCCCTTCATGATGAAATCGAGGGTAGCTATGTCGACTTACTACTTGAAGCTGAAGTTCCCAACCTGAGAGGGATTCAAGGTGATTTTACAGCTGTATTAAAAGAAACTATATGTATTTAAGAAGCTATGCGGCAAAAAAAGAAAGAAAATGAAGAGGAAGCGGCAGAAGTGAAGTCAGCCGACTCCCGACCCGAGGACCCCACTCAGTATGGAGGAGCAGTGGAGGAGCTGGAACCGGTATAACTTTTTGGTCCCGGGAAGACAGTTAAGGTCGGGGTCGAGTTGAAATCAAGTCTAAATGAGCGACTGGTGGACTTCCTGAAGAAATACGCAGACATGTTTGCATGGGGTCACGAGGACATGCTCGGGATTGATCATCAGGTCATCAGTCGTCGTATGGCGATAAAATCAGGCTCAAAAGGTAGTGAAACAAAATAGGAGGATTTTCAACCAGGAGCAATACGAGGTTATCCATGCATAGGTTGAAAAACTGATGAAGACGTGTTTATCTGAGAAGTTAAGTACTCGGAGTGGGTATCAAATGTGGTCTTGGTGAAAAAGGCCAATGGCAAGTGGATAATGTGCGTGGACTTCTTAGATTTATGCAAAGCTTGCCCGAATGGTTGTTTTCCACATCCAAATGTGGACCAATTGGTGAATTCGACATCTTGCTATGAGCTGCTAAGTTTTATATATGCCTTTTCGCGATACAACCAGATCAAAATGTATCCCAATGACGAAGAAAAAACAGTCTTCATAACGGATCAAGGGCTGTATTGTTACAAGGTGATGCCCTTGGGATTGAAGAATGTTGGGGATACATATCAACGTTTTGTGAATAGGGTCTGTAATACCCTCATCGGAAATACAATGCAGGTGTAGGCACTTCATTTTTGCATATAAGTCTCTATGATGAGTCTCATGTAGAGGCACTACCTTTTATGTCACAGAAGTCGCGGGAAACGGACGTCGGAAGGGGAAATTCAGAATAAGTATGTCATCAGATTCATTTCACAAGTTCACTGTTTTCGTTCATGCTATGTTCGTTACCACGTTCGAACGTCAAGCAGATTGCGGCGTTCGTGTAGCGTTCGAATCGGCGTTCGAACCATGTCGGTATTTCTGGTTTTGCTGCTAGCCTCACATCCAAGCCCATTAGCCCACCAAAGCCCATAAAACATATCCAATTAATAAAATACATATTTAACACATGAAAAAATTAAATAAAATCTAAAAATCATATACCAATTTAAAATAAAATCATGCCTAATTAAAATCAATCAAATATATCCATTCCTAATAAAACAAATATCATTCATAAACCAAACAAATTAAATATTTTAACTTCCTAATTAACCAAATCTTGTCTCCAATCAATCTTTGGTTTTCCTTACATAACACCAAATCATATCCTCTTTTAATGCACCAAATCCCTTCCTTGTCAAGCAAGGATTCACCTATCCCCTTTGTTTATAAAAGAGACCCAAAACCAAGACACTCTTCCCTCTCTCATTCACGTCCAATACATAAAAACAAGAAATAATTCTCTTCTCCTCTCCTCTGCAATAGCCGAATACTCATCCCTCAAGACCCCCTCCATTGCCGCATAAACTCAGCCCCTTTACCTCACCGAAACAGTCCCCAAATCTCTCCATATACCACCGAAAAACTACACTATTTCACAGCCCAAAACAGTAGCCTAAAATCGTAGAAAACACCCAAACACCTTAAAATAGCCCATAAATCATCTAAAATAGTAACTAAAAAAACTGCACTTTTAATCCCTAAAATAGTAACCAAAACTACACCTTAAACCTTCAAAAAACATCCAAAACAGTGGCCTAAAACACCAAAAATAGTGACAAAAAACAGCAGCAAATCAGCAGCAAAACTGAGCGAAAATGGTAGCTTGAGCAGCGACAGCGAGAGAAAATGTTGAACCAGTGAACCGGAGGAGTTACGGAGCATCCACCCTTCCGACGACCGTGTACGGTACTTTCGAGAGTTGACATAAAAGGTTAGACCTGAGGGCACTCTTCGTATATATTTTTTTTATTCATCTTTTAATCGTTTTTAGTTATTTATTTCGTATGAGAGTCGTTCATGGATGTATGTTGTGGCTTTGAATAAAATGGAAAATGTGTCGCCTATCGTGGTATATAGGATGGAAACCCAGACATAAATTCCGTAGCCGAATCCGAACGGACGGTATTGCGGTCTGTACTTGGGATACAACTCCACGTACCACTTGAGCAAACGGCGCATATTTTGTTTTATGTTGTTTTGTTTCATTTATTATCCGTTATTTAAATTCTGCATGTTATTTGTTTGTGTAATGATGAGATAAAGCGTATGGGCTTAGTAAGTTGGATTAAAGGTCCTCCGTTTCGAGGGGTTAAAATCCCTTACCATGATGCTTTGCAGTGCCGGATGACGTATATTCGGTTGAATGTAAGATGTGTTGAATCGGGTATTCAAAGTCCGATATCGTTGTCTTTATTTTTTTTAAGCATTATGATATTAGTGTATGGGCTTAGTAAGTTGAATTAAAGGTCCTCCGTTTCGAGGGGTTAAAATCCTTTACCACGATGCTTTACCGCGCCGGATGACGTATATTCGGTTGAATGTAAGATGTGTTCAATCGGGTATACAAAGTCCGATATCAACGTCTTTATTTTTATATGCATTATGTCATTAGCGCATGGGCTTAGTAAGTTGGATTAAAGGTCCCCCGTTTCGAGGGGTTAAAATCCTTTACCACGATGCTTCGCCGCGCCAGATGACGTATATTCGGTTGAATGTAAGATGTGTTCAATCGGATATACAAAGTCTGACATTGTTGTTTTTATTTTTATGTGAATTATGTTATTAGGGCATGGGCTTAGTAAGTTGGATTAAGGGTCCTTTATGTCGAAGGGTTAAAATCCTTTACCACGAAGCTTTGCCGCGCCTTGTAGCCCGTTATTATTTATTAGGTGTCATCTATTCATTCGTTCACATATATGTCATGTTGTTTACTGCATTTTGGAGGTCACTGCTGTAACCCCGTTCGAATACGTTTCAGAACGCCGTACGAACGCATGTTTTCTGTCTTAGTTCGTTCGAACACGTTTACGAATGCAACTTGAACGCGCATGCATTTTGCCTTATCATGCATCAGGTCTCATTCCATTCGAACACGTTTCCGAACGCCATACAAACGTGAGCATTCTGTTTCATTTTCGTTCGAACACGTTTACGAACGCTACTCGAATGCGAACCTTCTATTTACCGTTCGAACGCGGGCACGAACGCCCACGGTAAACATGCCCTCTTTCATCACATCTCATGCATGGTTACTCATTTTGTCATTTCCCTTTTTTTGATTGTTCATGTTCTCGCATTTAGTCATTTATTGTGTTCACAAGATTACATGTTCGTTTCCATGATGCATGTTTACACGGTAGTTATCTACTTATGCTTCCGCATTCATCCATTCAACACGTTCATGAAGTTGTATGCTTGCCGTGTTTCTCATTCATCTTTATGCATGCAAACTCGGACATAGATTACATGCAAATAGGTTGTATGCAAATTTGGACATAGATTATATGCAAATAGGATTGTATGCAAATATGAAAACGGGTTAAATGTGAACTTAGATATGACCCTCGTACTTATGCATGCGAACTTAGGAGTAAATTATCCTTGAAAATAAATATCGCTTAGGCTTGGTTAAATTATTACACAAATCGTTTCATTACAAGTGGCATAAGTAATGGACCATTCCGAACCCAACGGTTTGAGGTCTTCCCTTGCGAGGGGTGAGTGCGACCTTAAACTATTTTCCCAGTTCACACTGGGTGGCGACTCCATCATTCTCCGGTTTAGTCCCCCGCGGGCTACTCCGTACTCCCAACCGGGCCGCGAGCCCGGAACAACATGCATCGCCCAGTTTCTGTGTTCCCACAGTCTGGCGACTCCACTGGGGATAAAGAATCGGCCCCGAAATAATATCTTGTAATATTATGATTTGTGCTTTAATTAACCGTGTCTACTGTGGGTTAAAAGGGGTTTAATCAAAGGCACTTTTAAGGCTGGGTAATGGTTTGATGTCTTCCTTCATTCACTCCCTTCCTATAAGGAAAAGCTGTGGAGGCACCTAGATAATCATTTGCTTGTAGCCTATTGTGATAAACTAATTTGGAGGACTCGTTGTTTATTCCTGTCACCAAGCGATAAGAGCCTAAGAGGCTTGGGTACTTAAGAGAGCCTCGCTCCACCCTCCCTCTGGGGAATCTACAACGGGAAATCCATCTGACAGTCAGTTACACACCATAACTCGTTGGCATGTACTGTAAGGTATAAAAAAGGTGCGCTCACTTGGTCGCTCGAACCCTTGAGTGGGGAGACCTAGTTGTGGGCAATCCTTCGCCAGCGAGAGTCTTTGTCTACACTCCCGCAAACCCACACGTAGACCGGGGTTATATGGCCTATAGCAACTATTTCCTTGTGCTTGTGGACCATCCTCATTTGGATGCAGTTGGGCTTCTTGTCAGAAATGCGAACTTGTTGGGCCATTTAAACTGGGACAAGTTCGTATCTTATGACAATTGGGCCAAAAGCTTCTGAAATGTTGATGGGCCACTCTGTAGAAATTATTTCCGTATGCTTGTGTTTGGGAACATTGTCGTTTGGATCCATTCGTACCTTTTGTCATGAGATATGAGCTTGTTGGGCCATTTAAACTGGGACAAGAACGTATCTTATGATGATTGGGCCAAAAGCTTCTAAAACGCCGATGGGCCATTATATGTTTGTGTTTGGGAAAATTATCATTTGTATGCAGTTGGACTTCTTGCCATAAGATGTGAACTTGTTGGGCCATTTAAACTGGGACGAGTTCACTCCTATGACAGTTAGCCCAAAAGCTTCTAAAATGATGATGGGCCGATTTGCGTGAAGATTTTAATGAGTTGATATATTCCTTGTATCGCATGCATCTCATTCATCTCATGCATACATATATCATGTTAACACCCTCTATGTCTATAAAAGACATCATAGATTCCTGTTGGGTTAGGAAGAGGGAAGACTCACTAAAAGACCGGTAACAGATATGAGTACATCGATAACAGGTATCCCGGATAGATCAGTTGGAAAATGGTTTCACCAAAATTACTGAACAGTTGCAAGCCTTGACTACCGCTGTGGCTGGTATGACTGTACCCCGTGCTGGGGGAAATTATGAGAATGTGAGGCGTGAGGAGCCTCCGAATGGGTTGGGGGATGATATCCCCACTTTTGATGATGACATGGCAGAATATGCGACAGAAAGAATGATTGGGTCTCAGGCAGAATTTCAGAAGCTTCGGGATCAGGTAGAAATGGTTACCCGCAAAATGAGGGGTAAACATGAAGAGTTGTTAGATTATTAGGCAATGACCTTTGAAGAGCAGCTGCCAGCTCAGTTCAAAATGCCTGATATGGCCAAGTTCAATGGGAATGGGGACCCGAGGGTCCATCTCTGATAATATGTGTCAGTTATGAGTTCCGTGGGCCTGACACAGCGCCAAGTTCAGAAGATGTTTGGGATGTCACTTGAGGGGGCACCTGTAGTGTGGTACCATACCTTGAAAGAAAGGTTAAGGAAGATTGGAGGGAATTAGCAGATGCATTCTGAAACAGTATGTTACAGACTTGGAGATTGATTTGTCACTCCGTGATTTGGAGAACACTAAGCAGAAGCCGGAAGAAAGCTTCAAGGAGTATGTAGACCGCTGGAGAAGCCAGCTTCTGAAGATGCAGAATCGGCTCTCAGAGAAGGACCAAATCAAAATGATCATCAAGGGCACCAAGCTCTCTATTTATGGCAAGTTGAGGAGAATGACCTCCATGATTGCAGATTTTCGACAGTTGAGGGAAACTGTCATGGATATAGAAGAAGAAGAAGCTGAGAACAGAAAGTTCTATGGCCAGAATATGAGGACTTTTGGGGGGCATTCTGAGACCAAGCCCACTGCTGCCAAAGTCGCTGCCATCAGAAACAGGCAATTCTCCAACCTTGGTAGACCTTTGTTGAAGGTATTTGAAAAGTTGAAGGGACAAGGACTCTTAAAACCCTTAGAGCCTAAACCACTTCCAGATCCTATACCACCCAACCTTGACCTAAGCCTGTATTGTCACTTCCATCAGAGGAGAGGCCACGAAACTGACAACTGTACCCGCCTTATGCATGAAGTCCAAAACCTCATTGATGCCCATAAAATACCTGATCCTGAGAAAGAACAACCCAACACACATTGGAACCCCCTACCAAATTACCACTCTGTTCCACCACCCACCTATATGATCAACTCTGGCCTACCCGGAAGCTTCATCCTCCAAGCTCTCAACCACCCAGCTTCCTTCATGAGGATAGAGGATGACAACGGTGAAGAAACATAGGCCGAGGAAGAAGGAAATTTTGTGGATGATGAGACTGTTCTTCCTAGCTTATTTGATCGCAATTCTACATCTTAATAAAGACATTGATTTTATCTAATTGTTCGAACATGTTCTTAATGATAATAAAGACGTTCATTTTATTTACTTGCCTGAGTCTCTTCCTTCAACCTGCAACATGAGTATGTATGACAAAAGCATTCAACCCTGGTACTATGATACTCAGCGATGTTTAGAACACAAGGAGTCCTCGGAAGAAGCAAGTAGAAAAGACAGGATATCCATTCAGAAATTGGGAAATGGGGCAGTGAGACTGTCAGACTTGGAAGGAAATGAGTTCACCAAGCTGATCAATGTGGGTAGATTGAAAACAATATTTTCCCTAAGGAAGAGAAGAATGGTCATCAAGGGAATTGGCGGAAGACCTAACCCAACGTGATGGGAAACTCATTCACGCATGCATGCATACATGTAACATATTTTGCATTTCTTTTGTGTTTTGTGTTCGTTTTGTGTTCACAGGTTTTGAAGAAGAAAGAGAGAAAGCGGCAAATGAAAGCCAATCAGAAGCATCAATATGACATCAGCGGTTTGGGGACGAGTCCCAAGGTTGAGGCCCATATCAGTATCAGTCTGGGGCGAGGCCCATATCAGTATCGGTTTGGGGCGAGGCCCATATCAGTATCAGTTTGGGGCGAGGCCCATATCAGTATCAGTCTGGGGCGAGGCCCATATCAGTATCAGTCTGGGGGCGAGGCCCATATCAGTATCAGTCTGGAGGCGAGGCCCATATCAGTATTAGTCTTGGGGCGATGCCCATATCAGTATCAGTCTGGGGGCGAGGCTTATATCAGTATCAGTCTGGGGGCGAGGCCCATATCAGTATCAGTCTGGGGTCGAGGCCTATATTAGTATCAGTTTGGGGCGAGGCCCATATCAGTATCAGTCTTGGGGCGAGGCCCATATCAATATCGGTTTGGGGTGAGGCCCATATCAGTATCAGTTTGGGGCGAGGCCCATATCAGTATCAGTCTGTGGGCTAGGCCCACATCAGTATCAGTTTAAGGGGCGAGGCCCATATCAGTATCAGTTTGGGGGTGAGGCCATATCAGTATTTGTTTGGGGGTCGAGGCCCGCATCAACATCAGTTTGGGGATGAGTCCCAGGGCCGAGGCCCATATCAGTATCAGTTTGGGGATGAGTCTCGAAGGTCGAGGCCCATAGCAGTATCAATTTAGGGGCGAGGCCCACATCAGTGTCAGTTCAGGGGCAATGCCCACATCGGTATCGGTTTGGGGGAGAGGCCCACATCAGCATCATGCATCCATGCATCCATGCATACATATCACATACATACAATTTTTATTTTGTTTGCAGGATTGTAGCGGTAAAGACCATCTCATCAAGTAACGATTCAAAAATGAGCCACCTCTCATCACGCAACAGATGCCGAAAATGGCACTCCAAATGGAGCACACACAACAGATGCCGAAAATGGCGCTCCAAAATGGAGCACACACAACAGATGCCGAAAATGGCGCTCCAAAATGGAGCACACACAACAGATGCCGAAAATGGCACTCCAAAATGGAGTACACACAACAGATGCCGAAAATGGCGCTCCAAAATGGAGCACACACAACAGATGCCAAAAATGGCGCTCCAAAAATGGAGCACGGTTCGGGAATGAACCAGGGGCCGCAGCACCTCACCACCAAATCAACTCAACTCAATACATGGCAAGTCAAGTGGCAGCTGGCGAGCCAGGTAAGTAAAAATGTATTGCATAACTTTGATAGGATTGTCACTATTACACATTACACAAGTCCCATCAAAGTGGGGGCGACTGTAGGCATTGCATTTTTGCATATAAGTCCCTATGATGAGTCTCATGTAGAGGCATTACCTTTTATGTCACGGAAGTCGCGAGAAACGGACGTCGGAAGGGTAAATTCAGAATAAGTATGTCATCAGATTCATTTCACAAGTTTACTATTTTCGTTCGTGCTGCATTCGTTACCACGTTCGAACGTCAAGCAGATTGCGGGCGTTCGTGTAGCGTTCGAATCGGCGTTCGAATGGTGTCGGTATTTCTGGTTTTGCTGCTAGCCTCACATCCAAGCCCAATTAGCCCACCAAAGCCCATAAAACATATCCAATTAATAAAATACATATTTAACACATGACAAAATTAAATAAAATCTAAAAATCATATACCAATTTAAAATAAAATCATGCTTAATTAAAATCAATCAAATATATCCCTTCCTAATAAAACAAATATCATTCCTAAACTAAACAAATTAAATATTTTAACTTCCTAATTAACCAAATCTTGTCTCCAATCAATCTTTGATTTTCCTTACATAACACCAAATCATATCCTCTTTTAATGCACCAAATCCATTCCTTGTCAAGCAAGGATTCACCCATCCCCTTTGTCTATAAAAGAGACCCAAAACCAAGACACTCTTCCCTCTCTCATTCACGCCCAATACATAAAAACAAGAAATAATTCTCTTCTCTCTCTCTGCAATAGCCGAATACTCATCCCTCAAGACCCCCTTCATTGCCGCATAAACTCAGCCCCTTTACCTCACCGAAACAGTCCCCAAATCTGTCCATATACCACCGAAAAACTGCACTATTTCACAGCCCAAAACAGTAGCCTAAAATCGTAGAAAATAGCAGCCCAAACACCTTAAAACAGCCCATAAATCATCTAAAAAAGTAACTAAAAAAAACTGCACTTTTAATCCCTAAAAAATTAACCAAAACTACACCTTAAACCTTCAAAAAACATCCAAAACAGTGGCCTAAAACACCAAAAACAATGACCAAAATACATCAGCAAATCAGCAGTAAAACAGCAGTGAAACGGAGCGAAAACGGTAGCTTGAGCAGCGAAACAGCGAGAGAAAATGTTGAACCAGTGAACCGGAGGAGTTGCGGAGCATCCACCCTTCCGACGACCGTGTACGGTACTTTCGAGAGTTGACATAAAAGGTTAGACCTGAGGGCACTCTTCGTATTTATTTTTTTTATTCATCTTTTAATCGTTTTTAGTTATTTATTTCGTATGAGAGTCGTTCATGGATGTATGTTGTGGCTTTGAATAAAATGGAAAATGTGTCGCCTCTCGTGGTATATAGGATGGAAACCCAGACATAAATTCCGTAGCCGAATCCGAACGGACGGTATTGCGGTCTGTACTTGGGATACAACTCCACGTACCACTTGAGCAAATGGCACATATTTTGTTTTATGTTGTTTTGATTCGTTTATTATCCGTTATTTAAATTCTGCATGTTATTTGGTTGTGTAATGATGAGATAAAGTGTATGGGCTAGTAAGTTGGATTAAAGGTCCTCCGTTTCGAGGGGTTAAAATCCCTTACCATGATGCTTTGCCGTGCCGGATGACGTATATTCGGTTGAATGTAAGATGTGTTGAATCGAGTATACAAAGTCTGATATCGTTGTCTTTATTTTTTTTATGCATTATGATATTATTGTATGGGCTTAGTAAGTTGAATTAAAGGTCCACCGTTTCGAGGGGTTAAAATCCTTTACCACGATACTTTGCCGCACCGGATGACGTATATTCGGTTGAATGTAAGATGTGTTCAATCGGGTATACAAAGTCCGATATCATCATCTTTATTTTTATTTGCATTATGTCATTAGCGCATGGGCTTAGTAAGTTGGATTAAAGGTCCCCCGTTTCGAGGGGTTAAAATCCTTTACCACGATGCTTCGACGCGCCAGATGACGTATATTCTGTTGAATGTAAGATGTGTTTAATCGGATATACAAAGTATGACATTGTTGTCTTTATTTTTATGTGCATTATGTTATTAGCGCATGGGCTTAGTAAGTTGGATTAAGGGTCCTCTCAGTCGAAGGGTTAAAATCCTTTACCACGATGCTTTGCCGTGCCTTGTAGCCCGTTATTATTTATTAGGTGTCATCTATTCATCCGTTCACATATATGTCATGTTGTTTACTGCATTTTGGAGGTCACTGTTGTAACCCCATTCGAATACGTTTCAGAACGCCGCACGAACACATGTTTTCTGTCTTAGTTCGTTCGAACGCGTTTACGAATGCAACTCGAACGCGCATGCATTTTGCCTTATCATGCATCAGGTCTCATTCCATTCGAACACGTTTCCGAACGCCATACAAACGTGAGCATTCTGTTTCATTTTCGTTCGAACACATTTACGAACGCTACTCGAACGCGAACCTTCTATTTACCGTTCGAACGCGGGCACGAATGCCCACGGTAAACATGCCCTCTTTCATCACATCTCATGCATGGTTACTCATTTTGTCATTTCCCTTTTTTTGATTGTTCATGTTCTCGCATTTAGTCATTTATTGTGTTCACAAGATTACATGTTCGTTTCCATGATGCATGTTTACACGGTAGTTATCTACTTATGCTTCCGCATTCATCCATTCAACACGTTCATGAAGTTGTATGCTTGCCGTGTTTCAATTCATCTTTATGCATGCAAACTCGGACATAGATTACATGCAAATAGGTTGTATGCAAATTTGGACATAGATTATATGCAAATAGGATTGTATGCAAATATGAAAACGCGTTACATGTGAACTTAGATATGAGCCTCGTACTTATGCATGCGAACTTAGGAGTAAATTATCCTTGAAAATAAATATCGCTTAGGCTTGGTTAAATTATTACACAAATCGTTTCATTACAAGTGGCATAAGTAATTGACCATTCCGAACCCAACGGTTTGAGGTCTTCCCTTGCGAGGGGTGAGTGCGACCTTAAACTATTTTCCCAGTTCACACTGGGTGGCGACTCCATCATTCTCCGGTTTAGTCCCCCGCGGGCTACTCCGTACTCCCAACCGGGCCGCGAGCCCGGAACAGCATGCGTCGTCCAGTTTCTGTGTTCCCACAGCAGGTCTATGTCGATGACATGATTACTATGACGATAACAACCGAAAATCATTTAAAGGACCTTGGAGAAACTTTTAAGCTCTTGAGGAATTATAAGATGAGACTGAACCCATAAAAGTGTGCCTTCGGGGTATTCTCTGGAAAGTTTTGGGATACATGGTCAGTGCGAGGGGCATTGAGGCCAACCCTCAGAAGATCAAGGCAATGCTGGATTTAAAATCTCCGAAGACAATGATAGAGGTGCAAAGCTTGACCGATCGGGTGGCAGCGCTCTTCCGGTTTATCTCCAAGGCCACTGATAAGTGCCATGTCATCTTCCAACTAATCAAGAAGGCAAAGAAGGAAGTTGAGTGGACGAGCGAGTGTGAAGATGCATTCCAGAAGCTCAAATGATACTTGACCTGACCTCCATATTGGGGCGGTTGTGGGACCCTTAGGGTCGGATCGGTGCCCCCGTGCAGTGGAAGTGGGTCTAACTCGTGGATATCAAGCAAATTGTGTTTATACTTCCAAAGCATTTGTACACAATTAATTAGCCTAATTTCAACATCAAGCTATGTTATTATGTATCCAATACATAATTCATCACTGTATGTCTCACTAATGATAACTCACTAATAAAAATATAGCTTTGGAGAAGATCAAACTTATCTAGCAAGATTGATTCCAAGATCCAATCTTCTTCTCCTTGTTGAAATATTGTGGAGAACTTCCAAAGCTTGTAAGCTTGGTTCCAAGATCCAATCTTCTTCTCATTGTTAAAATATTATAGAGAACTTACAAAGCATCTTTAAACACTTCTTTTACTTATGCTAATAACACTAATTCTTGGTTGTTTTAGCTTTCTCAAGCTTGATTAAAAACTTGCTCAAGCTTTCATTTTATAGCAAAACTAATACAATTTTTAATTAATAAAGGTACTAATCAACTTTTATGTGGGCTTAATCCAATTTGTCCAAATATGTATAATTAGGTGAGACTAATCATCTTTGTCTACCACTTTGATTTAATCCAATTAAACCAAGATAAATTTTAACTAATGGATTAGTTATATGTCTACCATTTTGATTTAATTCAATGAAATCAAGGCAAATATATCTATTATTACATATTTGTAATTACCAAAATACCCTTCAATGGTAGATATATTTATGAAATTACAACAAAGCCTTTGTGTGATTTTGAATTTATTCAATTAATCCAATTGGGTCAAAGTAAATAATTAATGTTATCCAATAATACTTATTCATTTTATTTGATAATTATAATATCAAATATTATTTATCATAAAAAATTATCGGCTACCCAAGTGCTCAACGAGTACACTTCATATTGTTGGACTCTCTAAGTCCAGACACGTTCGTCATATAAGCTTAGCTTATATGTTCGTAGTTCGGCCACCTCTGAATTCATGAAGAACAGGAACGATCTTTCTAAATTATACAAGTCGAGGTCATCTCATATGTTTAATAATCCCTCCGTCGTAGGCTATCCGAGTTGTGCTTAGGAAACATAGATTTTTTAGAGGCACACATCTCATGTCGACATGTCCACAATTCCTTACAACTAATCAAAACACCATTTCTGATATATGTGATCCACCCTAGGTGATCGGTTTTGACCGAAGTCTTAAGAAATGTGACTTACTCACATTGATACCTAAAATCCCTTATGGTACACATACGTGACAACAAATCATATCTTGATTTGCACTTGATTAACGAATGCATTGGTCTACACCGAACGAACATCTAGCGATCAGACCATGAAATGTCTTTGACATAAATGACATCAAAGTAATGGGGATCACACACAAAATCAATGTTATCCTATAGTCAAAGGATCACATATGCTACTCGACTCGAGGAGATTCCTATTGACGGTGGTGTGTACTTCCAACTATTAGAAATCACCTATGAGTCATTCAGTATTTGCTCCAACGAATAGCCACATGTCTATACGAGCTTCCTATACTCATGGTACATCAAGTTAAACCATTGGAACTCCAATTCCAATATACGACAGGTGTTAGTCTTCTAGGTTATAGGAATTTGACCGTATTCCAAAACCAACGACTAAGAATATTTACTTAAAGAATAATTAATAATAGTAATATTATCCCAATGTCAAACCACCCAGTGTCCAGTATTTCTACAAGACTATTCTAAGGTTGATGTCATTCTTAACATATTTATATATCAATCTAATATGCATTATGACATAATAATTACCATCAACAAGGTTGAAATGAAAAAAGTAATTATTTTATTAATAAATAATAAAATATAATGTATAATATATTATTCGGATTGGCGCTCCAAGCACCAACTCCAACACTCCACTCTTGACCAAGCCAATTCCGGGTGAGAAGTTATTTCAATACTTAGTTGTTTCAGAATATGTTGTAAGTTCAGTTTTAGTATAAGAAATAGGTAAAATTCAAAGGCCGGTGTATTATTATAGTAAGGTTTTATTAGATGTAAAAACCTGGTACCTAACCCATGAGCTGATGGCCTTGTCCTTAGTTACTGCAGCAAAGAAGTTGCGTCCATACTTCCAAACTCACCCCATCAAGGCATATACCGACCATCCACTTAGGCAAATATTGCATAGATGATGAGTACTAAAAAAATTCACATTTATTAAAAGAAAAATTAATCATTTTACACTTATAATTTCATAAATCCCATTAATTTAACATATTTATAAAATAATAATCAAATTTATGTTTTATATAATTTTTATTATGATTTTTATTTTTTATGTAGATGAAATAATACTTTGGATGCATAACAAGAAAAATAAACGTGACATTTGGATTTCGGAGGCCAAAAACTTAAAATGGCGTTCTAACAGTGTACAATTTCATAAATTCCAACCTTACGTAATTTTCATAATTTGGCCAAAACCTTTTACTCCGATACCGGATTGACGCGATTCTAGTTTCTGATGAATTAAGACTCAAATATCTACAATTTTATTGTTAACAAGATTTCCTAGTTCTGAGGTTTTCAAGACCGAAATTGATGAAAAATCCAAAGTATGTTATATATAATTATTAAAGACTACAAAAAAAAATGTAAATCCACCGATAGGTGGATTGGCAATTCATTTGAAAAAATTACAACATGACAAACCACCATTTGGTTTGTCATGTTGTGTTTTGTATTTTGCAAAAGTTGCATGCAAATTGGTTGAAAGAGATGCAAAACATCCTCTATAAATTTCCTCAGCAAAATTTCCACGTATATCTCTTGAGACTTTGTGGGATGAGCTCTTGTATGTATTTTTTTTATAATTTATTTTTCTTTTATTAATAAAATTATGAGTGTTTTTATTTATATCTTGTTCTGCTAATTTGTATCATACTAGGGTAAATGATGAAGCTAGTGGTATGAAAATATAGGTGATTTTTATTTATATTATATTTTATAAATTGTGATAATTTCCCAAAATAAAATTCATACTCTTTCTAGTTTATTGAGAACTCTTGACTAGCTATAGACAGTCCCCGATTGACATGGATAATATTGAATCCCATAAATGAGAGAGAGTGGACTATTAAAGATCTGGATTAATTATACACAATACAGTTCTGCCTATATTGATGGTTTTATATATTTGACATAATTGAGTACCTAACCGGACTTCTTATAGACAAATGTTATCACCGCCTTTATTGCTGGTTTTATATATTTTGGCATATTTAGTACATTGGCATGACTAATTTTCGACAAGACGAATTCCATGTGTTGGCATAATTAATAATTCTTCTTTTTGACATCTGAGATTCGAGTAATTAAGTCAGTACGGGTGTCTTAACACCTAGTGCCTTAAAACCAACTGATTTTTGAGTCACTTTCCCAAAGCTCGTTACATGGGTTAAAGATGTATTATTAATAAAAAAACTATTTTTGTATATAAATAAATTATAATTGCCAAAATGTGTGAATTCAGATATAACTTTAGGATAAAAATATTACTCTCTTTTTTACAAGACCTGTGAATATTATGGGCAGAACTAATTGATTGATACTTTATTTTATGTGTGTATGGAAGAAGGGTAAAAAGTACAAATTATTTTTACTTATTTGATAATTTAGAAAGAAAAAAATAATTACTGACTTGGATAATAATTTTTTAAGTTTTCGCTTAAATTACTAGAGACTAGTAATAAGCTGGTTGGGGTGTGATGAATACTGAAAAATACATATTTATTAAAAGAAAAATTAATCATTTTACATTTATAATTTCATTAATCCTCTTCATTTAACACATTTGTAAAATAATAATTAAATTTATGTTTTATATATTTTTATTGCGATTTTTATTTCTTATGTAGATGAAATAATACTTTGGATGAATAACTAGAAAAATGGATGTGACATTTGGATTTTGGAGGCCAAAAACTTAAAAGGATGTTATAACAGTGTACAATTTCTGAAATTCCAACCTTGCGTAATTTTCGTATTTTGGCCATAATATTTTACTCTGATATCGAATTGAGGTGATTTCAGTTTCAGATGAAAGAAGACTTAAATATCTACAACTTTATTGTTTATAATATTTCCTAGTTTTGAAATTTTCAAGACCGAAATTGATAAAAAAAAAAATTCAGAGTGTGTTATATTTAATTATTAAAGACTAAAAAACAAAAAATAAAAATAAAATGTCAATCCACCGAAGGTGGATTGACAATTCATTTGAAAAAAATTACAACATGACAAACCACCTTTTGATTTGTCATGTTGTGTTTTGTATTTTGCATGCCATTTTTGAAAGTTGCATGCAAATTGGTTGAAAGAGGTGCATAGCATCCTCTATAAATAGAGGATGCTCAACACATCATTTCCTCAGTAAAATTCAACAGGTCTCTCTTGAGACTTTTTGAGATGAGATCTGTGTGTATTATTTCTTTTGTAATTTATTTTTCTTTTATTAATAAAATTATGAGTGTTTTTATTTATATATTATTCTGCTAATTTGTATCATGCTGTGGTAAATGGTGAAACTAATGGTATGAAAATATACGTAATTTTTATTTATATTATATTTTATAAATTGTGATAATTTCCCAAATAAAATTCATATTATTTCCATTGAAAAATCTTGACTATTAAATATCTGGATTAATTATAGAAAATACGGTTCCGCCTATATGGCTGGTTTTATATATTTGGCATAATTGAGTACCTAAATGGACTTGTTATAGACAAATGTTATCACCGCCTTTATGGTTAGTTTTATATATTTTGGCATATTTAATACCTTGGCATGATTAATTATCGACAAGAAGAATTACATGTGTTGGCATAATTACTACCTGATAATTATGAAATAAATTGATTGGAAAATAATTATAATTTATATTTTATTTAAAGTAAAAAATTATCTATATTTGAAATATCAAGAGTGGATCCCCTAAACCTAATATTTTATTTTATTAGTTGAATTATTATTTTATCCTATTAAATTTATTCTCTGTGGATCGACCCCAGACTTATCATATTTTATTACTTCGACACTCTTATACTTGGGAGTAAAGAACCACTTTGTGAGTGTGTCAATAGACCCGAGACCTCAAGTCATCTTGTAAAATGGTCAGTAGAGCTTAGTGAAACTGATATATCCTACCTACCCCGAGTGTCAATCAAAGGGAAAGCTTTGGCCGAATTTGTAGCAGACGTCACTGGGCCCCAAGTCATGATAATCAGGGAAAAGCAGTGTGAATTATTTGTTGATGGGTCAGTTAGCTCACAAGGGTGCGACGCTAGAATTATTCTCAGTAATGAAGAGGGTGGGGAGCAGAGTTATGCATTGAGATTTGCATTTGAGGCAACTAATAATGATAATTTTGAGGCGAAATATTAAGTAATCATGGCCGGGCTGAGGCTTTGTGAGGCGGTCGGGGTAAGAGATATAGTAGTGAAGAGCAACTCCCAGCTGGTTGTTCAACAGCTGAATGATGGGTTTTAGACAAGGGATCCTAATATGATAGCTTACCTCGCGAAGGTTAAAAACTGGTCGAAGGGATGGGAAATATGACCTGCGAGCAGATCGGGCGAGAGAATAATCAGCAGGCAGATTCATTGGCTCGACTTGCCTCATCCATCAAATCAAAGATTCCTCAGGTCATCCTCTTGGGGATTCTACAACCAAATAGTGTAGGAGAGCCGTGTTAGAGTTGGAGCTTGGAGCGCCAATCCGAATAATATATTTTACATTATCTAACTACTTTTTCATTTCAAACCCTATTAGTGGTAATGTCATTACACATATTAGATTGATATATGCTGAGAATGACATCGACCTTAGAATATTCTTGTAATAATATTGGACACTATGTAGTCCAACATTGGGATAATATTACTATTATAAACTATTCTTAGTGGTTGTGATTACGCCCAAAAAGTACTTGCGGTTATCGTAGTATAGTTGGGGTGTCGATTCCTCAGAGAGATGGTTACAAAGAACTGATTTACTTAAACAAAACGTTGGCAGTAACTTAATGAAAAGAAGATTGAATTGATAATATAAGATAACAATTATGGAAAATATATTGAAGAATATCAATAGAGATAAACGGAAAAGCGTCAAGAATTCCTCTTGTATCAACTATATATATTCAGTTATTGATTCCTTTTTATTACACAATTGAAGGTTTCACATCCCAAACCAACAATAAGAAAATATTAATTTCTACACCTATTAAATTCTAAGGTAATCGATGATTTACTTTCTCTATATTAACCGCACACAAAGTTATTGTTACGACCTATCTAACATCGACAATATACCCTCAGGCAATATCACAGCAGAAGACCAACTCATAAAATAAATTACCAGTCAAAATTGGGTTCCCCAATCACACATAGAAAAAGCTTGACTGAATCTATACGCAAGTTGAATAAACACAGTTTCTGGATTCATAAATCGTAAAATAATAAAGAATAATAAACATCAATCGTATTAAACATTTAAGAGTATTTAGAAATTAACAACGTGAATATAAAAACTTAAATACAAGAGTTCATCCTTAAATTTGCCTAGGAGATTAGTTCTCCATGGAAGAAAGAGACATAGCCTGAAGAGATTGCAACAACATCCTATCTGGTATGAAGTTTCTTCGTTCTCCAATCTCAAATTTGTGTTTGTGGCTCTTTGTTGTGTGTTTCTTCTTTCTTTTCTCTTCTTTTTCTCCTCCCTTTTTAGGGTTTTGGACAAATTTGGGTTTATATAGGGAAGCCCTGGAGTCCATATATACGTAAAAGACAACCAAAATAAGCTTCTGGGCTGTTCCGAGGCGCTGCGGCGCTGGCAAGTGGCGCCGTGACGTCGAACTTACTGGTTTTTATATGCAGTATAAATTTTGGGACGCGTTGCAACGCCAATGAGGGCGCGTCGCGATGCGTGGCAAATTTTTGGTTTCGTCGATTCTGCGATTCAGCTCTTTCCGCATGCTTCTGATGCGTCCGTAAGGTCCCGAAACACGCGTAATTGCTCCAAACTTTATATTCCATTGCTCCTAATAACCAGCACAAAATGAACTCTAATTAAGATTAAATACATGATAATTAAGCCGAGTTAGTGATGTTCAAAGTACACTTTTGTGCACTGATCACAACCCTCATCCAGCTTATTGCTAGTCCCTAGCAATTCAAGCGTAAAAATAAAATAAGAACTAAACTAAATTAAAAAGAAATAAATAAAAACTATCTAAGCCACTTTCGTAGGGATCACGAATCATTTAACATATGCAACAAGCCTTTAAAGCCCTAGGTGTCTCTAGTGGACGAGTTATATTCTCGTGAGGGTTTACAACGACGACACCAATAAACGTCATTCAAAACACATACATTCATGCACAAATGAAAATAAAAAAATGAAAATAGTCCAAATAGTTACACATATTATTGTCCTCAAGGAATGCCTAGGAATGAAATCAAAGAACTTTCAAAGTACTCATCAAACTCAAATCCAAGTCTTTGAATAAATCATCTAAGCAGACCACAGCTGTGTGTGTGTGTGTAAAGGTTCATTCACAGCTTGATTCCTAGGTAAGCCAACCAATGATTTTCGTTTACAAATTGGGATCCGATGGGTCAAACCAACCTATATATCTTAAATGTGCTTTGTAATTGCCTTTTTCTGCTTAGTATGGTATGACTATTTATTTTTCTTTCTTTTATTTGTTCTTTTTTTTTGCCTTTTTCTTCTTTCTTTTCAACTCTTTTTTTGACACACCTACCCTTTAAGGTAGCATTTCTCCTCATGGTGGTCCTAACACTCGCCCATGTGTAGCTTCACGCTTATCGATTATAGGTGGTTTAATTTATTTCTCTCGAGACTTTCTTTTTTTATTTTAACCATACATCATAATACTAGCAAATCAGGATAGACATCTAAGCAAACAGTCATTCATCGACATGCAATTTCTTCAACTAGTCACATTGCCAACTACATAGGCTCTTATTGCTAAAAACATATAGTTAAGTGCTTACGAGTCTAACCTAGATCAATTATCAAAGCATCAGATATAAGTAAATTAAAGAACTTATCATTTCTAAGATTTCACCCTAAAGCAAACAATATCATCATTGGACTTATGCTTTACTATTAAGGACAAAAAAAACAATTTTTTTTATTACAGGTATTATATAACAAGTATTATCACTCCATGCATACACCCCCGCACTTAAAACTTGCATTGTCCTCAATGTAAGATAAATATAAGAAAAAGGATTAAGGAACAACACTACCAGGCATGGAGTTTATCAGGTTCCTACTGGTGAGACTTTGATTGTGTGGCTGTGTAGGTTGTGCTGATACCTGCATAATTACTCATGAAAACAATGAACATGCAATTAGCACACAATAAAATAAAACTAAAGAAAATAAAATAAAACTAAAATAAATACATATGCAAGGGTTGCCTCCCCGCTGGCGCTAAGTTTAACGTCTTCAGCCAGACGTAACCACCCAAGTTGTCATGGGGGTTTCATGTAGCAGACTGATTAAAACATGAGAAATAATTTTTGTCCAGCTGCAGCAGTTTATCTATTGACCCCCCGGGGTCTGGTGATTGAAATTTTAGGTTGCACATATGACCAAATTGGCTCAACTTCCTTTTTAACTTCCCATGTATCATCTTTAATTGAGCATTAACTCTCATTTTCTTCCTTTTACGATTATTTGAGGGCAATTTCAGTTCGGGAGGATTGATTCAGGTTGTGTAGAGAAGCTGTTTCTGGCAGGACTGTTTCTAGGACGTATGTATATTGGCACTCATCATCACTTGTGGTTGTTTTTCAACATGGAAAAATATTTACCTCTAGTGTTATGTTCCCAAATGTCACTTCATGAAACCGTCCCTGCAATTGATAAGAGCA
>SKCR01038475.1:0-91071 GCA_019454045.1 Zanthoxylum bungeanum | reverse complement strand
GGCTAAAATTAATATATCGGATATATTAAAATGAATTGGATTTCATTACGAGATTAAAGTCGGACTTTAATGCGAACGAACGAATTAATTTAGAATTAATTCATGAACGACGTTCGATATATATTTGCGAGGCATCGTTATTTAATTAAATTGGATTTAATTATTTAACGACAAGGATCGTTTAATTGGATTAAACGGAACCGAGCCGCGGCAAATGCCCGTAGAGATATTTGAATTTCGGATTCAAATATTTGGAGCCAAAAGTGTGGTAGGTGTCCCACCACACAACCACCTTGTTTTGTCTTAATGAATACCATTTACCCATCTCTACCTTGTTTTGGGTAAAAGGTGAAATGGTTTCACTTTTTGGTAAATAACAAAAAGGCATTTCATTTGTTACAACACTTGACACAATATCAAAAAACACAAAAAACCCTAAAGATACAAGGCTGGCCGAAATCTTCATCTCCTCCTCTCTTTGATTTGATTTTCAAATCAACAAAAGCTAGCACTTTGGAAGTGAACAAAGGTGATAGGGAAACTACTCAATAGCTTGGAATCATCCTAAAGCTTGGATTCATCATAAAGCTTGGATCTTGGAGATCTTGGATCTCAAAAATTTTAAAAGCTCCAAAACTCATTGTAAGTATATTCTGCACCTTATAATGATCAACTCTTTTATTATGCATGCTTATTAGATCCTTATAATGTTCTAGGAACACTAACATCCCTATCACCTAGATGATTCTTTGATGTGTGCTAGCACTTGAAAAATTGCTACAATTTTTCTTCTTGTTCTTGCAAACTTTCGGCCATGCTTGGAATAAGTGAGGGAGAGTGGCGTGAGATGAGAGAGATGGAGATGAAGTGAATGACTTGTGTTAATGATTTCAAAAATCAAAATTTAAAGATATACCAAACCAAGTTTAGGTAATAGTCAATCAACCTTACAAAATGTGTTTTACAAGTCTTCTACACATCATCACCTACTTCACCAAATTCCATCACCAAAAAGTGAATAAAGTGACAAGTGATGTGACATGTGGGCCCCACTTGATTCAAAATCCAAGTGGGCCCGCAACACATCCCGGGCTCGGGTTCGCTAATTTGAATTAACGAATTTTTCATTGCGACGTAATTAAATCAAATTTAATTAAATAATTATGCCTAGAAAAATTATCATTCACGTCGCTCGAGAATTAATTCTAAATTAATTCATTCGCCCGAATTAAAATCTAATTTTAATTCCGTTATGAAATCTAATTTCATTTAATATATCGAATATATTATTTTATTGATCAATTCCAAATTAATCGTTCTCTCTCTTCAAATAGTATTTTATCCCAGATAAAATCTCTCCGTAATTAATCCTAGATTAATTATGTTCGAATCATACATCATCGGTGAATCTTCGGGAAGCGACCTATGAGATCCCTAGATATGTTGGTAGTAAATCTGATCGTCGGACTATCCGATCACGTACGTACCCGGTACGACGTTCTTATCAATTTACGAGACATGGTTGGCTTCTAGCAAAGCACCGTGCCTACCCAATTCTCCAGAATATTCTTAAAGGAATATATAATCTATGTCAGACGTAGTATACGTAGTATTGCATATAACGATCCAATATCGGATGTCACATGCAAGGCCTGGGGCTGGAATAGTGTATGTCCCGTACGAAGCATATATCGGATCACAAGTAACTAGTCTCTTTAATCGGGTAATCATGATCTTGTCATATTATCCCGATGGTTGCAACACATTAGAGCACCAGTTCTGTATCTCTGTGTGATCATCATCTTCATATGACTATAGTGATACTTCCGTCTTGACATCACATCCAATACATTACTATTCTCAATAAACCCAGAAGAGGCGTATAGAGAACCTGTTAAAGTCCCGGATGACCAAAACCAAAGCGTATTGATTGTCGCGAGTACTAGCGATGTAAGTCTCAAGTTAAAACCAAATACACCTACCCTGATTTGGATTCCCATAGACACATAGTCATACTACCAATGGGATTCCGAGGGGTCTATCCAGAGCGAAGCTGTTTTCGTACCATTTCTTTAAACACAACCTCCTATCACACTTGCATAAGTATCCAATACTTAAATATATGAGAACTATGTTGTTACGCTTCCATAACACGCACAAGTGCAATACTAGTCTATTCTGCATTATCGATGTCAAGTCTCGATAATACTACGACTAGGGATATTTAAAGATTAAACCGTTATGGATTGATACTGTCTCATATCTTATAATTCGGAACTAATCATAAGGACTTTTATCATTTATATATTAAAGTAATCTAATTACGAAATGATAAAATGCAATTTCCATTGTCACATAGTTAATTTTGTACAAAAACCACAATGTCTTTTACAAATAGTGACGCTATGGGTCATAATTGTCCAATAGTATCAAGGTTTCACTTGTCAATGAAAAACTCAGGCTACCGATGTAGTCCTGACAGCTTTGGCACATTCATGGTTTTCACTTTCACTTGAATTTATCTTTTATCATATAAGTTCTACTGGGGGAAATGAACTACCATCAGCCATAACTGCACAGCGCACGATACAACTATAGCATCAGGAAATCATTTGCATCCATACTAACAAGGCAGACTAAGAAACAAGTATCTCTAATACTAGTTATTATAAAATCTTATTTAACGAATATTTTCCTAAATGATGTAATTCACTTTATTTAATCAAATTAAATAAATACATGCATGTAAAAAGTAAATATTAGATTAAATATCAAATTTAAAGGGGAATCATATCATGAGTTCAGAATCAAACTCACTTTGATACCATTTTGTAAAGGTGCAGCGGAAGAAGCGCGGTTCGGACGAAATCATAGTTTAAAAATTTTAAACTTACGAATAAATTATTCAATATCCAATATTAATAATTCATTCATATTTCACCTAAATATATTTATTTGATATCAAATAATGATATAAATAATATAGAAATAATGCGAAATTTTTATGAAAATGTTTTTTTCGCAAAATAGCATAA
This sequence comes from Zanthoxylum bungeanum, assembly GCA_019454045.1. Taxonomy (NCBI): domain Eukaryota; kingdom Viridiplantae; phylum Streptophyta; class Magnoliopsida; order Sapindales; family Rutaceae; genus Zanthoxylum; species Zanthoxylum bungeanum. The sequence continues at coordinate 88,036 of SKCR01038475.1, read as the reverse complement.
AACATGTTTCCGCCCAAACCGACCAACCAATGACATGGAGACTGTGCAGTTCAGCCACAAAGGTACTTGGACAGTTTGTGGGCTGTCCGAACAGTGACCAACTCACTATTTGGGGAGCCGTTACCCGATAACACCGTTTTTCACTGTTTTCGCGTATTGTCACTCCAAAAAAATTTCCGATAATTATTTTTCTTGGATAATTAAAATAAACTAATTTATTCTAATTACACAATACTCAAAAACAGATTTTTATCCCAGAAAATCAAATTTTCCCCATAATTATCGTGAGACCCCAATAGTTTATATTTTGATCATTTTAGTCCTAATTTATCAAATACAAATTTAAGTGATTTCAAATTACTACCAAAATAATTTATACATATCATATACATCAAAATACAACTCACGACAAAAATCTCCAATTTCTTGCAAATTACCATGAACACCATCAAGTTTGGATTTTGATCAATTTGGTCCAAATTTGTCAAAAACAAGTTTAGATGATTTCCAATCAACACCAAATGATTAGTATATTTTATATACATCATTATACAACACATATATGAAAAGTCCCAATTTTGGTTTGGGTTCAGAACCCTAATTTTTTAAATTAATCCAATTAATAAAATTAACCTATAATACTTTAATCTAATCTCTACAACACCAAACAAGTCTCACCACTTTAAAACAACTCAAGAACAATTCTAGGTCATCAATGAGTGACCCAAAAACTCTAGAATGACAACAAAATCATCAAATGATCAAAGTGTGCTTATTAACTATTAATAAGCTAACTTTGATTTCATACAAGCATACATCTTTTATTCAAGCTTCCAAACAACCCAACACTAAACTAAAAGAGTAGAAAAAGATGTGAACATCATATGTTGTAGCTAAGAACATAAGAAATATTTTTCCTCCTAAAAAAAATTGGAAATTACTTACGAATTTGTAAGTTTTCTTCAAATTGTGCCTTAGCTCTTCTCTTTTTCTATCAAGTCTTTTGTGTTTGTTTTTGTTGGAGACTTCAACATTGAGAAGCAAATGGAAAAAGTGTGGCCGAAATTTTGGAAGATAAAGGAAAATAGATATTTTCCAATTTTAATCAAATTAAAGAAGACAAAATCAATTTGATAACCTTTTCTTTAAATGAAAAATTCAAATAATTACACTTTAATCATTTCCTTTAACAAATATCAACTTATATGTTTTATATTTTTAATTACTATAATTATTTAACAATTAAATAATTAAATAATTATTTAAATAGAAATATTCAAATATATGTATTATATTTACTTTAAATAATCAAAATACATATATTAATGATATATGTAAAATGCCATAATTTGACAATTAATTAATTTTTATTTAATAAAATCAAGTATTAAATACAAATACACATTAATTAGGAAATGACCAAAAGGCCTCATATGCATGTATCTTTCGTTTAACCGTTAAACGATTTATAAGTAATCAGTATTCTTCATAAAAGTTTCCCTAGTGCTCTACGAGTATATTTCATTAGTGAGACTCTCTACGTTCAGACATATCCATCGGGAAATCAAATCTCGTGTCCATAATTTACCCACCTGTAAATTATGACGACCACGAATAAACTCATTGAACTATACAAGTTCAGGTCATTGCATACGTATAATCTCTTCGTCACATATATTTTGATTATTCTATAGATATAGATATTAACGTCAAATCTCTATAGGCATAATCTCATCGACGATTCTATTAGCAATCTTATAATAACACTTAGAAATCACATCTACAGTGTACCACGGATCCATGGATTTAACGAATTGCTAATCCCATAATTAATATTTATGCTCTGTACACATAACTGACAGATCCTATCTTGATACACACATGATATCTTGAGGATCAGTCCACACACAGGCAGAGGTCTAATCTAAATAGATCGGTGACGTGACTGTCATCAAAGTGTGAAGGATACCTCATATATCCACAGTGGTATCTCAAGTCAAAGAATCAATATGCTACTAAACCCGAGAAGATTCCTATTGACATTGGTGCACCATCTATTCGGTAATCTTTGATGAGTCGTTCAATATTTATCAAATAAATACCTACACGTCTACACAAGTCTCCCGAAACTCATGTCACATCATGCACGTTCATGTATGAGGTTCGGAGAGATGATAACGTCATCTCCTACCGGTCATTTCCTAAGTGAATTGGGATGTGGTAATAATTACCTTCTCGCATGCAAACCTAGAATTTTGAAGGAGTTAAGCCATTGAATCCACAAACAGCAAGAAGGATTAAAATTAGAGTTATGAACGACGACGACGACGATGATGATGATCATCATGATCATAATTATTTTTTGACGTATGATTAAAATATCATTAAAAAGATTAAAGAATAATTTGGATTACAATCAATTCATTGTGTTTTCTAATACCTAAAAAAAAAGCATACAATTAAATTGATTAATTCGATCTATGTTTTGTTTCAACGTATCACTCTTCAAAATAACGGGTATGTCTGTGATGGACCCTAAAACGACAAACATGGGGAGAATGTGGCAGTGGTGGGGGTTGGGTAGGTTAAGGACAGTGCAAGCGACCTATGAAAGGGCATCTAGCCCTTGAAAAAAGAGGGCACCTTGAAGGGATCAAGATTCTAGAAAAAGAGGCCACATGATCCCCTGGATGAATATACAAGACCTTTGTATAAAGAAAGATCCTCTGTCACGGCGCTGGGCTCAAGTTCGGCCCCATCCACTCATTAAAGTGGAGCCCACTTTTTCAATCAGAAGCTCCGGAATAAGCGCTTGTCTTTCCCTAAGATTCCTGTCAATGAGATCCTCTTAGATGTTGCCACCTCAGAAAGCTGATCACACTTTCCTACGCAACCTATCAAACAAAAAGCAATCACGAGTGAGACCATGGCTGATCAGTGCTTCTGTCAAAAGCCTGTGCGGCCCCATTATTATTATTATTATTATTTTTTAAGGGTCTGCCTCAGGTAAGGTTTGGGTAAAAAAATTCCTGACTTGCACTGTCTTTTAATTTTATTAATAAATAATAAATTTTATTAATAAAAGTAAATTTTTAATTTTGAAAATATATATTTATTATTTAAATTTTTAATTTTAAAAATATATATTTATTATTAATTTTTTAAAGTTTAATTAAAAAAAACACTAAAAATATAAAATTCTTAATTTTTTCACTTTTAAGTATTAAAAAATTTTAAAAAATAATTATATTTTCAAATTTTTGTATTAAAAAAATAATTTTCTCGTGGGCCCAACAGATTTCGAGTCCGACCTAATATTTTATCATATATAGTGATCACCAAACATAATAAGTTTTTTAATCAAAATACAGTTTATTATCCACATATTATGATAATAATAAACCATAATATCAAGTATAGTATGTGATAGTTTTTTTATTCTCAAAATATAATACAACTTGGAAATTTTAAGAAAATAGCCAAAATTTATTAATAATTTTAGTCAAATTCTTATCTTTTCTTAAAATTAATATGTGTGCGCTTTTTGTATAGTTGAATGAAATTTAAATATTATTTTCTTATAATAATAAAGATTTGATAAGGAATTTAATTATAAATATGAAATGTATCTTTTAAAATAAAAGAAAAATCATATGTCACTTTAGTAAGGAAAACAAAATCATACGTAATATTTTATAAATCATTATTTATTCGCCATATTTTTTAAAAGATAAAATTATTATACTTTTTCTTAATGTTCAAAAATAAAAAAGGTGTGGATATTTGAACTCTAAAAATCATTTTAAACACCCTAATTTGAATAAAATTATTTATTTAAAAAATAATATGGTTTTCTATTGAAGACAATCTATATGAGTAAACATAATATAATTACTTTATAGATACTGATTCTATCATCAGTTTATCACACATATTTGCAACTCTATGCAAACTATGAGAGTTAAAAAAAGGCTCAACAAATGGGAGATCCAACTTAGAGTTGGCAATGGCGAGACATTGGATGTCAATGTTATAGGAATAGTTGTTCTAGATCTCCATAATGGATGTAAATTAATTTTACATGACTATTATTCTGTACCATCTCTTATCATACAGATAATATCATTGCCGATATTAGATAAAGATTGATAGAAAATAAACATTAAAGATGGAGATTTATATTTATATGATAAAGACAGTTATTTGATATGTGAATATTTTTTGTCTAACGGTCATTATGTTTTGGAAACATATCGAGATATCTTTAATGTAAAAGAAATACAAGTAAAAGATCTGAATTAAATAATATTGAATTATGGCATATGAGATTAGACCACATAGGTGTTACTCGCTTATCAAAATTAGTTAAGGATTGTTTGATTAAATATCTTACCTTAGATCCTTATCCGATTTTTGAGTCATGTATCCAAGGGAAAATGACAAAGGCATTATTTCTTAGTGTTGGACACCGTGATGAAGATTTATTGGAGCTAATATACAGTGGTGTATGTGGTCCATTAAATCATGTCGCTCATGATGGTTCTACATACTTCTTGACTTTCACAAATGATAAGTCAAGATACAGATATGTCTATTTAATGAGACATAAATCAGAAACATTTGACAAATTAAAAATATTCTGAAACGAAGTAGAAAAAAACCAGCAAATTCATCTAGTGTCTTCGATCAGATCGATGTGGTGAATTCATAAATGATGAATTCAGAAGTTATTTAAGGAAGAATGTGATTCTCGCCCAATATAGCCCACTAAGAACTCCTCAACACTATGTTGTGTCTAAACAGAGAGATCGTATTTTATTAGATATGGTACGATATATGATGAGCTATACAAATCTTTTATATTATATTTGAGGTTACGCTTTAATTGCTGATGCACACATACTTAACAGAGTTCCATCGAAAGCTGTTTCTACGAATCCATATCCAATATGGTATGGTAAAAATCCAAGTCTTAAATATTTAAAGATTTGGAGTTATCCAACATACGTTAAAGTTGCGCAGCTGGATAAACTAACACCTAGAGGTAAAATAGAGGTTCATTGGATATCCTCAAAATTCTTTAGGATATCAATTCTACGATTCTGATCAACAAAATGTATTTGTTGCTCGTTTTGCCACTTTTCTTGTAGGTCGAATAAAATATAAGGCTTCCAGATATATATTTTAACGTTTGATGCGAGTCTCGATGTTCTCCTCTTGGAAGAAATATAACACTTCGGTAATTCAAAGACTACTATATTGTAGGTGGAATAATACATGATATAAATCATGCTCAAGTGCGTATGTATTCGTGTATTACTTTTTAAACATTCGATAAATTCTTTGCAGCTCTGATACATAATTTATTTTTGTTCTGTTCCTGATAACCCTTAGTATTTGGGTGATAAATTTTTCATACGATCTCTAATTTTTATAATTTTTATATTATCGAAAAGATAAGACCGTGACCTACAACTTCCACGTTGGATATTTTTCCAATTCGGATTAGAAACATGTCCAAAATCTTGATTTACATGGCTACTATAGTGAATATCGAGTACGGTCTAGAATTGGGTGATGTGGCACAATCTTAGCCACTCATTTCATTAAAAAAATCAGGCAATTTCCCTATAAATAGGAGACTATTCACTCATCCTCTTCAACTCACCAAAAACATGAAGATCAAGAAAAAATGGAGGATTTTCTTCTCTCCCTCTTGTCTTCATTTTTAAGATATTTTTGATCCATTCAAGCACATTTCCAAGCTTGGTAAGCTTCTTCCTCTCTCTTTTATCTTCTCATTTTCAGTTTTGGGCAAAGAAATGAAGCCACAAATTCGCACATTACATACCCTAAGGTTTGGATGTGTTCTTTTGGCCTTGATGGTGTTGCTAGCATGCATAAATATGGAATTGAGGATGATATAGGCATTTTATCAAGATGTCTAAATGTTTTCCCCCCAAAGAGGTTGACCGAATTTCATATAGTAGAAGAATGAGTATTTTTTTTTCCATTTTTTTTGAATGATATTAGTTCAAGTGTTGGATTGATGTTAAGACATGAATTTAGCTTGTTATGTTGGAAGGTTCAAAAGTGGCAAGATAGGCCATTGGTTGAATCCTTAGTAGTAGATTAAGAAGTTGTTTTTGAGTTTTTGGGTAATGATGGATAATGTTCTAAATATGTTGGAGTTTGGATGATGGTGGTGTTGAGATTTTCTTTGGGCAGTGACAATGGAGAACTGGTATTTAGCCCTGAAATCGGGCTTGCGTTGTGACGTCGATTATGTGAATGCTTTCTCCTTGGTATTGTCGTATGGGCATCGTGACATGGAACAAGAGGATGCTCTCTACCACAGGTCTGGCCAAGTGAGAGTTGCGACGAGTAACATATGCGTCGCAATGCGTAACCCTTTTTCAGGATCAATTTTAGCCCATTTCAATTTTATCCTATGATGTAAGGGGCTACCCTAAGGGTTTCGTATCGGCACATATACACACATTATGTCATGTTACAAGCATAATTTACGACTTATATACTAATAAGTTTATCAACTATAGATTATCGTCAAGAACCCCAAGTTCTTCGACGAAGTGAACTGATGCTAACCAGATTCCAAATAAGTGAGTGGATATTTCTTTTCATGTTGATATCTACTCATTTGCTTTTGATTTGAGACTAATTTTTAAGCGTTTTAGGGCGTTAGCCAAGTTGATTTTTGGCTATTTAATAAATGAGAATGTTTTGAAAATTTTTGATTTTAAAAGTATGATTTTAGTGATTTTGGAGGCATTGGGGAAAAACCAACCTCAGATGTAACTTGAAATTGACAGATTTAGTAACATGTGAACATGTAGATTCAGGACTAGGGGGATGACAATACATAACGCCCCTAGATCCTAGTTCAAGAATATGGATGACAGATGCCCATAGATCCTAGTTTTCAGGATCAGGATGGTGGCATTGATTAGCACTTGTTGCTCTGTTCAGTGGCTTGGGGGACGACATTACGTAACGCCCCAAGACATTAATTTAGGAATATGGAGGGACGACGATACGTAATGCCCTCATGCTTTAGGATTTTTACAAACTCTCAGACATTTCAGATATATGATTTTCAGACATGGTAGTTTTATGAAAGAGTTTCAGAAAAAACAATTTATGAAAGAATTTTAGAAAGAGATTCAGTTTTACGGAAGATCTCAGAGTCTTATAGAAAGAAAGGAGTTTCCAGAAAAGTTTCACAGAAAGAGATTTATTTTCATATAAGAATAGAGTTTTCAGAAAAGATAGTTTCATGAGATGATTTTGGTTTTGGAACAATGAGTTTTCATAAAGCATTTTAGTTTCCATTTTAAACCATCCACTCACTAGGTCATTCAAATGATCTAACCCCCCCCCCCCAACTATTAGTTTTTTCTATTTTTCAGGTATACCGGAGGACAAGCTCAAGGGGATGGATACTGATAGTAGTCATTAGGGTGTTGGGTCCACCAGGTCAAGATAATGGTACAGTTCAGTCAGAGTTGAAGTAAAATCATATATAAAATATTTGTATAGTAGAGACTGTGTGTGTAATAAGTTAAGGTGTCCATGACGGAGTTATAAATTGTAAGTTATTGAATACATAGTTATGAGCATAAAATGCATTTTATGTTGTTGAGTTGGGCGATGGCCCTTGTGCATGGATTAGTAGTGATGATCACAGTCAGAGGCTTAAGGGGGATAAGTCGGACTATTCTCTGCAGGTAGCATCTCCAAAATGAGAATGTTACCGGAAACATATCCGACTACATATAAACAGGTGAAATTAGATATTGTTTCAGGAAAATGACAGGAAGTCATGAAATCCAAAATGAATTTTATGCATGACAATCAAGTTGGGACTTGGTTGAACTTCTTTAAGAAGTTAAACCTATTGGTTGTAAATGAGTTTATAAAAGGAAGCGAGGGCCCGATGGAAAAGTGAAAACCTTATGGCCTAGCTGGTAGCGAAAGGTTACACTCAACGTCCTATGATTGACCATAAGGAATCTTTTTCACTGGTGGCCTTAGGATTCTTTTAACCATTGCTGCATATCATGATTATGAGATATTGAAGATGGATGTGAGAACCGTATTTCTAAATGGATTCCTGGAGGATGATATCTATATGGAACAACCAGAGGGTTTTTTATCCAGTGAGACTTCAAACTTGATTTGTAAGCTCAAGAAGTCTATTTATTGACTTAAATAGGCATCCAGAAGTTGGAATCATCATTTTAATGAGATAATTAGATTATCTGGATTCATCAAGAATGAGGAAGAACTGTGTGTTTAAAATAAAGTGAGTGGTAGCATGATAGTATTACTTGTATTGTATGTAGACGATATCCTCATCATTAGGAATAATATATTATTGATGCAAAGTGTGAAAGCCTACCTTTGCTAAAACTTCTCCATGAAAGACATGGTTGAAGCTTCCTATATATTGGGTATAAGGCTCTACCGGGATAAAGAATGGAAGCTTATAGGGTTATCACAATCTACGTACATAGATAAAATATTAGAAATGTAATGATTTTACCAACTGTAATACAGTAAATGAACCTTTTCGATATGACATACATCTTTCAAAGAAAATGTCATCTTAAAATGAGGAAAAAGAGTTAGAATTCCTAAATTGTCATATGCTTCTTGAATCGGAAGCATTATGTATAATATGCTATGTACAAAACCTGGCATCAGTTTCAGCGTCAATGTGACTAGAAGATATCAATCTGATCCGGGTAATTTTCATTGGACAGCCTAAAACATATCCTGAAATATCATAAGAGGACTAAGAATAAGTTTCTCATATATAGAGAAGATGGGCTACAACTTAAGGGTTATATAGACCCCAACTTTCAAGGAGATTCAGATGATAGAAAGTCTACATCTGGATACATATTTACCCTTAATGGCAGTGGGTTAGTTGGCGATGTTCAAAGCAAGGCTCAACAGCTTATTCCACCACTGACGCGAAATTTATAGCTCATTCGGAAGCTACTAAAGAAGCTATTTGGATTAGAAATTTTATATAGAACTTGGTATTGTGCCTAATATTGTGGATATGATCTCACTATACTGTGATAATAACGGAGTCATTACGCAGGCTAAAGAGCTGAGAGCGTATTCCAAGTCTAAACACGTGGAAAAGAAATATCACATGATTAAATAGATTATTGAACCAAAAGACATAGTGGTTTTAAAATTTCAAGGATAAGACAATATAACAGATCCGCTTACTAAGGCCTTACCTCCTAAATTATTCGATAAACATATGGAGAAAATGAGACTTTGGTATCATCCGAATTGGAATTAAGCAAGTGGGAGTTTGTTAGAGTTGGTGCTTGAAGCGCCAATTTAAATAATTTATTGTAAATTATATTTTATTATTTATTATAAAATAACTACATTTTCATTTCAACCTTATTAATGGTAAGGTCATTATACATATTAGATTGATATATAATATATTGAGAATGACATCGACCTTAGAATAGTCGTATAGTAATACTGGACACTAGGTGGTCCAACATTGAGATAATATTACTATTATAAAATATTCTTAAATTTAATATTCGTAGTCGTTGGTTTTGGAATACAGTCTAATTTCTATAACCTATGAGAGTAGTACATGTCATATATTGAAATTAAAGTTCCAATGGTTTAAACCAATGTACCATGAGTAATATAAGCTCATATAGATATGTGGTTATTCGTCAAAGCAACACCTGAATGATTCACATGTGATTCCTAATAGTTGAAAGAGCACACCACAGTCAATAGGAATCTCCTCGAGTCAAGTAGCATATGTGATCTTTTTACTATGGGATATGATTAATTTTTTGTGTGATCCTCCACACTTTGATGCCATATATGCCAGAGACCTTACATGGTCTGGCACATGTATGTTCGTTGGGTGTGGAAAGATGCATTTTTAATCAAGTTCGTATCAAGATAAGATCTGACTGCCCGTATGTATACCATAATAGGTTTAGATATCCATGTGAGTAAGTCACGATTCTTAAGACTTTGGACAAAGTCAATCACCTAGGGTTGATCGCATATATTAGAAAATTATGTTTTGATTAGTTGTAAATAATTATAGACGTATCGACAATATGAGATGTGCGCCTCGGAAACTTGACGGTGTAATCTTTGTTTCCTAAACATAACTCGGATAGCCTACGACAGAGGGATTGTTAAATATATATGATGACCTTGACTTGTATAGCTCAGAAAAATTATTCGTGTTCTTCACGAATTCGGTGGTGGCCGAATTGCTTACATATAACTAGGCTTATATGACGAACGTGTGTCTGGACTTAGAGAATCTCACAATATGAAGTGTACTCTATGAGCACTTGGGTAGCCGATAATATTTAATATAAATCATATTTGATATTATAATTATCAATTATAATAATCAAGTGTTATTGGATAACATTAATTATTTACTTTGACCTAATTGAATTAATCCAAAATCACACAAGGGCTTTGTTGTAATTTCATAAATATCTTTACCATTGGAGGATATTTTGGTAATTATAAAATATGTAATAATAGTTGTATTTGGCTTGATTTAATTGGATTAAATGAAAGTGGTAGACAATGAACTAATCAATTAGTTAAACTTTGTCTAGATTAATTGGATAAAATCAAAGTGGTAGACAAAAGTGATCAGTCACACCTAATTATATATATTTGGACAAATTTGATTAAATCCACCTAAAAATTGATTATAACTTTTATTAATTAAAAATTACATAAGCATCATTATAAAAAGCAAGCTTGAGCAAGTTTTTAATAAAGCTTGACAAAGTTAAGAAAACGAGCTAAAAGAAATATTAGCCTAAGTAAAGTTTTTGTGAGAGAACTTTTAGTGAGAGAAGCTTTAGAAGTTCTCTATAATATTGTCAACAAGGAGAAGAAGATTGAATCTTGGAATCAAGCTTGCTAGGTAAGTTTGATCTTCTCTAAAACTATGTTTTCATTAGTGAAACATATAGTAATGTATTATGTATTGGATACATAATAACATAGCTTGAAGTTGAAACTAGGCTAATGAATTATGTATGGATGCTTTGAAAGCATAAATACAATATGCTTGTGATTGGGTCAAAATGTTCACGTTAGACATGAAACATAAAATTAGAGTTTGGAACTCTTTATGAAAGCTTGAAAATATAACTACATTTCTAGAATCACTTGACCATTTTTTAGTGAGCTTGGATTGTTATAAGTCACTTTATTGTAGGATTATAATTTGGTTTGTGTTTTTTTTCAAAAAAATACATATATGTATTTAGAATGTATATATATATATGTGTGTGTGTGTGTGTGTGTCCCAACGGGCGTGGCTTGGTGGTGTAGGGCTAAAGATCTCACCTAGAGGTATTGGGTCAATGTAGTGGGTTTCATGTAAGAGTCTGGGACAGTCGGAGATTTTACCTACTCCACTTAAGCCTGGAATGAGTGGTTTGGATATGGAGTTTCCAACGATTTCAATATATATATGTGTGTGTGTTTTTGTGTGTGTGTGTTTATATAGCATGTGTTGATGTTGGTTTTGATGTTAAAATTATTTTGGGGTTATTGAAAGTGTTTAAGGAAAATTTTTTAAAAAAATTGTATAAACTACAAGCGTCTGCTGCCTTGCAGCACAACATGTTGCTAGCAGCAGCATGCGTGTGCTTGTTGTCTGGGCAACGCACGCTCTCTCTGGTTTTCTCCTTTTTTAGTTTTTCCGAATCATTGGTTTTTCTTATAAATTTATAATGGAATATAATATTCCATTAAAATATTTAAAAATACACGCATGCTCAATTATCATTGGTTAGACCTATTTTCATTGCGCTAGGCACCGATCCTCCTACACTAGAGATTTCCACAATCGCCCCAAAAAATGAACCTGCAAGTTATGGGCCTAGAAGGCACTATAAATCAAGAAAATCAAACGTCCCTGCAAGATAAGTCAAAGGCTATGAGATTTCCTTTGCCATAATCTATATGAGAGCTTGAAAGCTCAATACTTGAAAGTATAAGATCCACTGATCTTATGAAATAACCTGAAAGAGAAATATGACCATCAAATATATATCTTCCTCGCTGAAGCGAAATCTGAATGGATAAATTTGAGGTTGCAGGACTGTAACATCCTCTTCCAAAAGATGCTACCGATAGGGAATACACTGATCTATCCCACTGAGCCTATGAAGTTTTGACTATGATTCATACTACAACTCTATCTCAAATATAAACTCATACATGAGACCATTTCCTAACTCAATATCATGAAATGCAACTTAATACTCGTAAATGTATACTCAAATACACCTCTCTTTATAATTCTGTAATGGACACTTTTAACTTATTACAACGACTTGTACAATACTAGTGTATGCATGAAACTTTACTACTTTGACTCGACTATAACTCTGTACTCAATCTGTTGGACCCAAATACCCTAATGACTACCATCAGTATCCATCTTCTCGAGCTTATCCTATGGGTAAACCTGCAAAACATAAAACTGAGAGTGGGGGTTAGATCGTTTGAACAATCTAGTGAGTGGAAAATTAAAAATGAAAACAGAAACAGTTATTAAAATTTATTTTTCTAAAACTAAAATTCTTTCAAGAATAACTGTCTTTTCTGAAAACTCTTTTCTTATCTAAAAAAAATCGCTCTCTGTAAAACTTTTCTAGAAATTCTTTCTGTCTGTAAAACTCTGAACTTTTCTGGAAAACTGAATTCTTTCTAAATCTCTTTCATAAACTTATCATTTCTAAAAATCATATCTTTGAAAATTTTATCTCTGAAGAATCCATCTCTGAAAATTTTTCTCTGAAAAACATGACGTATGAGGGCGTTACGTCTCGTTTTCCCCCTATATGCCTAAACTGAAAACCATATCTCTGAAAAACCTGACGTATTGTCCCCTATATGCCTAAACCACTGGTCTTGGGGCGTTACGTCTCGTCGTCCCCAGGCCACATGCTATCATCTCGACTCTGAATCTGTTGTCTATGGGCGTTACGTCTCGCTGTCCCCATAGTCTTAAAATCCAGGATCTAGGGGCATTGTCATCCATAGTCTTGTACTATGTGTGCATACGTTCTGAATCCGTCATTCCAATAACTATCAATTCCAATATCTGTACCAAGTTACAACTGATGTGGAGTTTTCCTCCATGCCTCCAAAAACCATAAAATCATGTTTAAAAAAATCATCACTTTTTAAAACATTTCTTAAAACATTCTTATTCATAAAACAACTGAAATAAACTTGGCTAACGCCCTATGTGCTGAAATGTGTTAGGTTTGATGCTCGGAGTGCCAATTCGGATCCTATTTATGTCCAATTCATAAATACGAACAATTCAATTTTCCATAATATTACTCATTTAACGATAGCACCCTTGTATTTTATACGCTTTTTCGATCTAATTGCGATTAGACATCAGATTATGATTAGATTAAAACTGAATCTGGTTCAGTGATACTGTTAGTGTTCCTAGAACATGTCAAGGATCTAATAAGCAAGAAAAGGTGTTCATAAATTCATTATAAGTTGCGGAATTACTTACATTGAATGGATTTGAGATTTTAAAATTTTTTGAGAATAAGATCTCCAAGATTCGTCCTTTGTTGTTTCCAAGCTTTGAGTTGGTTTCCCTATCACCTTAGTTGATTCCTTGAAGTGCTAGCTAACTTGATTTTGAAACAAAATCAAAGAGAGGAGGATATGAAGCTCACGCCCAAAGCAAGATGAACTAGGGTTTCATTTGCCTTGTGTTGTGTTGTTATGAAAGAGAGAGATGAGTTTTGGTAAAAGGCTTTTACCCTTTTCACCTAAACTTGGTGGTTGAAAAGCAAGTGGTATTGGCTTAATTGCCAACCACTCTCTCAACTACCACTTCATACACGTGAAGTGGGCCCCACCTCTTTTGAATTCAAAATTCAAAATGTCTCTACGAATATTTGTCGCGGCTCGGATCCGTTTAATCCGATTAAACGAACTTTCGTCATTAAATAATTAAATCTAATTTAATTAAATAACGATGCCACTCTAAATATATTACGAACATCATTAACGAATTAATTCTAAATTAATCTGTTCGCTCACATTAAAGTCCGACTTTAATTTCGTATTGAAATATATATCCGGTATATTAATTTCGGTAAAACACAACCTCCTATCGCACTTGTGTAAGTATCCAATACTTAAATATATGATAACTATACCGTTATACCCTCACAACGCGCATAAGTTCAATACTAGTCTATTTCGTATTATCGATGTCCAGTCTCGATAATACTACGACAAGGGATATTTAATGATTAAACCTTTATGGATTGATACTGTCTCATATCATCTCAATCGGGAACTAATCATAAGGACTTCTACCATTTCTATATCAAAGTAAATAAATTACGAAATGGTAAAAGGAAATTCCATTACTACATAGTTAATTTTGTACAAAAACACAATGTCTTTTACAAACAGTGACGCTATGGGTCATAATTGTCTAACAATCTCCCACTTGGCCTATAGCCAGTCACTCAAGCATCTAACATCTGAACTATGTATATGTCTCTCAAACCTTTGTTGTGAAATAGATTTCGTCAGCGGATCTGCAATGTTGTCATCTGATGCGACCTTCTCGATCTTTATATCGCCATGATGTATGATCTCACGAATCAGATGGAAAAGTCGAAGAACATGCTTGGATCATTGATGAGACCGCGGTTCCTTAGCCTGCGCTATAGCCCCGTTATTGTCACAATACAATGGAACGGGCTCAGCTGCTAACGGGACTACTCCTAATCCAATTAGGAATTTACGGATCCAAACTGCCTCTTTTGTTGCTTCAGCTGCAACAATATACTCCACTTATGTTGTTCAATCGGCAATAGTCTCTTACTTGGAAGATTTCTAGCTTACTGCTCCGTTGTTCAAACAAAATATGTACCCGAATTGCGACATAGAGTCGTCTTTATCAATTTGAAAACTTGCATCGGTATACCCAGTTACCTCAAGTTCTCTATCTTCATAAACTAAGAAAGCATCCTTAGTTCATCTAAGATACTTTAGGATGTTCTTAACCGCCATCCAGTGACCATCACTTGGATCGGCCTGATAGCGACTACATATGCTCAAAGCATACGAGACATCGTGTCGCATACATATCATGGCATACATGATCGATCCGACTGCCGAGGCGAACGGTATCCGACTCATGCTGTTTCTCTCATCTTGAGTTTTAGGACACATGTACTTAGATAGAGTGATGTCATGTGACACTGGTAACAGTCCCCTCTTGGACTGATTCATGTTGAATCTTTTCAACACTTTGTCAATGTACGTACTCTGGGAGAGCCCAAGCAGCTTTCTAGATCTATCCCGGTAGATCTTTATTCCTAGAATATAGGCTGCTTCTCCCAGTTCTTTCATGGAGAATTTTAATGAAAGCCAAGCTTTTACCGATGTTAACATGGGAATGTCATTGCCCATAAGCAATACATCATCAACATAAAGGACAATAAAAGTCAGTGCTCTCACACTAACCTTTTTATATACAGAAGGATCATCTTCGTTTTGAATGAAATCATATTCTTTTATGATCTCATCAAAACGATGGTTCCATGACCGCGATGCTTGCTTCAGTCCATAAATGGACCGATTTAACTTACAAACCTTGTTTGCAAGTCTAGGCATGATAAAACAGTCAGGCTATTGCATATAAACATCCTCCAAAAGGTTTCCGTTAAGGAAAGCGGTTTTAACGTCCATCTGCCATATCTCGTAATCGAAATATACTGCAATAGCAAGCATTATCCGAATGGATTTAATCATGGCAACGGGTGAGAAATTTTCGTCATAATCGACACCATGTCGTTGATGATACCCCTTCGCTACAAGCCTAGCTTTATACGTTTGTACGTTTCCATCCATGTCGGTCTTCTTCCTGAAGACCCATTTGCTTCCAATAGGCTTTACGCCTTCTGGTGCATCAACCAGTGTCCAAACTTGATTGGTGTACATGGAATCCATTTTGGACTTCATGGCCTCTTGCCATAAAGCGGAATCGATATCTTGTATCGCTTCCTCATACGTAGCCGGTTCGTTATCCTCAATGAGATTAATATCTACATGAGGTGAGATCAGAAACCCATACCTCTCAGGTTGTTTCCTGATTCTCTCTGACCAGTGAGGCCCTTGTGTAATAGAAGATTGTGGTACAGTCTCATCCCGGATGGACTGTTCTTGTTCCGTTGAGGATTCTATGCCAGGAATAGTATCACTCTGATTTTCATCGAGTTCTACTTTCCTCCCACTAACCACTGCATTTAGGAATTCCTTCTCAAGGAAAACCGCATGTAGAGCAACAAATACTTTGTTCTCTCTTGAGTGATAGAAGTAATATCCTTTGGTTTCCCTAGGATATCCTACGAATAGGCATTTATCCGATTTGGGCTCAAGTTTGGTACCTTCCAAACGTTTGACGTAGGCCCAGCATCCCCAAATCTTCAGGAATGAGAAACCCAGTTTCTTTCCTGTCCATATCTCATACAGAGTCTGTTGTACAGACTTTGACGGAACCTTATTCAAAATAAGAATTGCACTGTTTAATTCATATCCCCGGAAGGAAATAGGTAGCTCAGTGCGACTCATCATAGACCTTACCATGTCTAACAAAGTTCGGTTTCTCCGTTCGGACACACCGTTTAATTGCGGTGTTCCATGAGGAGTCCACTGTGAAAGAATACCATATTCTTTCAAATAATCTAGAAACTCATTGCTCAAGTATTCGCCACCACGGTCCGACCGTAATGTCTTTATACTCTTGCCGGTCTATTTTTCAACTTCGTGTCGAAACTTTTTGAATTTCTCAAATGTTTCCGACTTGTGTCTCATAAGATACATATAACCATAACGCGATGCAGCATCCGTAAAGGTTACGAAGTATTCATATCCACCTCTAGCCTGGCTAGACATGGGCCCACATACGTCACTATGAACGAGGGCTAACAGTTCGGTGGCGCATTCACCCTTACCATTTAGGCATTTTGCCTAATAAGCAAGATTCACAGACGACAGTGTGGATATACGAGTATTGTTTATGTGTCCCAGACGACAGTGCCACATATAAGTTTCATCTTTGTTACTCGTTTTGAGCCTTTTGTTTGTTACATTATATATTTGAGATTGATTTATATTCAAAATATAAAGACTATTATTTGCAACAGCAGTGCAAATTTCTACATCATTTTTATACACAAAACACCCAGTGTTCCTGAATATAAACGTATACCCACATTGGGTTAACATAGATACAGAAATAATATTCCTAGTTAAACTAGATACATAATAACAGTCATTAAGTTCAAGTACATACCCCGAGGGCAGTCTAAAACAAAAGTGCCAACGGCCAAAACGGCAACTGGTTCCCCATTTCTGACGCGTAGATCAATCTCCCCTAAGGTCAGTCTCCTGCTAATCCGTAGATCCTGCACATCAGTACATATGTGAGTACCACAACCAGAATCAAAAATCCAATTTTTAAAACTATAAGTAGTCATGTTTATTTCAATAACAAACATACTTGAAGTCGGTGCCTTGTCCGCTTTAATCTCCTTCTGGAGCGCCTAGTACTCGCGGCAGTCACGCTTCCAGTGACCCCGCTTGCCGCACTGGAGGCAAACATCCTGAGATTTGTCCTTAGGCTTTCCAAAAGCCTTTGACGATTTGGCCTTGCCCTTTCTTTTATGCTTCTTCTTCTTCACACCTCCAGTCGCCTAGGGCCCAGCCCTCAGAGTCTGAGATGTCGAAGCAAAGTGCGCCTCGCGCTTATTGCCCTTAAGCAGCTCCTTCTCGGCTTCCTTGAGAATTGACAACAAGTCTCCAAGAGTATCATCAGTGTTTATCAAATTATAGTTTATGATGAACTATCTCCAAGTTTCGGAGAGAGATTGCAAGATCATATCTACGGTAATCTCAGCCTCTAAGACTATCCTCATCTCAGTCAGCTCATCTATGTCAGCAATCATCTGTGCCACATGGGACTCAACAGACATGCCTTCTGACATACGTGAACGGAAGAGCTTCTTTACTAACTCATATCTCTGTGACCTTCGGTTAGATCGTGAAGATCTTGCAACCTCACCAATATGTTATAAGGATCCAAGTCTCTGTTCTGTCGACGGAAATGCTGAGTCATGGAAGCAAGTATAATAGAATGAGCAGTATCACAATCATCGCTGTGAGTCTTCCAAGAGGTGTCTGTATGGTGTATAGCAGCCTCTCGGCTCCAAGGACTATCCTTAGATTCATTTCCCAATCGGCAAAGTTCGTGCCCTTAAAGACATTTTCACCCATGATAATGTCTCGGACATTTCCCTTTCTAGTCATCTTGACTACGATAGTCCAACTATCTAGTCAACGATATTTGGGTACAGTCTAACCGTTACAAGAAAAATAACATTGTATTAGTCCAACTAATAAAATAATTTTGACGAAATATTTTGAAAGCGCGTTAAGCTAAGTATCTGAATGAAATTGCAAATTCAATACTAGCCTCCCATTATTTTTCGGTGAGTCTCTAACCCTCTGTCGAGTACTCGGGAAACCCAGTTTCCTAGTGGGCTAAGATCCCGTTAAATAACATACAACTTTGACTTTGGCCAACAAGCTGTATGATATTTAACTAGGTAGATCTCGAAGATCAATTGGATCTTATCCAATTCCTAGATTCGGTAGATGGACATCCAAGTCCGAAACGTATATACAATATATATGTCAATATATCCAATATATTTTCCTAACCTTTTTCCTCTGAATCAAATAAGCATTGGCTTTGGCACAACAAGCTTAATGATTCCAGTTAAGAGGGACCCATTGACATGGAAAGCTTCGTAATCAATGTCGATGGACAAGAAGTGATCTTGACTTTGGCCAACAAATCACGACTTGGACAAGACACCGATATGGAACAAAACTCTCATGATTCAAACACATCCGCAATTGATAAAGGTCTTGACTTTGGCCAACAAACCAATGCCAACTTTGGATCTTGAGTAAGAATCACTCAACAGAAGGAAAAACGCTTAATATATTTTGAGGGTTTTTCGCGTAAATTGACAACCAATTTATTATCTTTGATTAGGTCTCATCATACACCCTAAGCATGCATTCTAAAATCATAATAAGGCGTGATAAATAAATTAATAATGATATACAGATGGATATGTCACAAATTATTCCTAGAATAAATCACTCTATTTCCTCTCCCCGGTTAGAACTATTCTAACTTCTACCCAATTACATAATACAATAAAGAAACCTCATTTACATTGAGGGGAATTGGTGAGAAGAGAAATACAAAGAATAAGGAGATAAAAGGCTGGACACGCAGGTCCAATTTAATAAATTCTAAATTTATTACAATTTCCAAAATTGCCCTCGTCCTTCTAATATCCATCCGATATACATTATTCATACAACACATTCATGTATTCATATAAAACATGTTATTCAATCAATCTAATCCAATTAATTAATCTTTGATTAATGACCATCCAATGTTCAAACAACGATTTGATTTGCGCGAGTCCAACTCGTTTAAGAATAAATACTTTTAAGTACGTATTCTTGAATTATATCGAACTACAACTTTAAATCTAATTTATTTGTATTCAATACTAATTCCAATTTAATTCCAAATTAAATATTTACACTTATTTATTTGCCTTAAAGACTTGGATTCCAAATCCAATCTTAATGGGTCTCAAAGGCCCAATAACATCCAATGTCATTTTAATTAAAGTCCAATGGGCTTTTAATTGATTCTTAAGGCATGGGCTTTGGCCATAATGGATCAAACCCAAAATGCAAAGGCCCAATAGGAATCACTCTATTGCCAACAAATCAATTTAGGCCCATTGGGCCCAATCAAATTCTTTAAAGGGCCAAGTAATGTATTTGGACTTTATGGAATTGGTTTTGGGCCCAATTGGATCCAATCCAAAAGTCCAAAACCAAACTTGGTCAAACCAAGCCCATTAAGCCCAAATACACACTTTTAGCCCAATTCATAATTAAAGGCTTATTAACATAATTATAATATTCCAAATATCAAAATTATTTTAATTAAAGTGTATTATCCATGATTAATTAATTAAACTCAATATTTCCAAAATACCAATTAACTTAATTAATCATGCTTAATCTATCAATTTATGCTCAACACAAATTGAAGCCAAAACACATCATTTCATGCTCAACATGCTCTTGAATTTAACATAAACATTATTGACTTTGATTCTAATATAATCAAACCAACAATCAACATTTAATCATGCATTTAAACACATCCAATGGTGTAAAATTGAAAAATTCCAAGTGGAGTCCACAGCAGTGCATTCGGCCAAGTGAGGGGGAGTTCAAAAATTTGATCCAATCAATTATCCCAAATCTAATCATGCATAACTCTAAGTTATCATATTCTAAGCATGCTCAAAGCATCAATTTGAAGAAATCATATTCAAAATACAAAAGCCCCAAATTTTAGTCTCATGAACCCTAAAATTTTAATGCTTAAAATTGGCTCTTGATATCATTGTTAGTGTTCCTAGAACATGCCAATGATCTAATAAGCAAGAAAAGGTCTTCATAAATTCATTATAAGTTTCGTAATTACTTACATTGAATGGATTTGAGCTTTTAAAATTTTTTGAGAAGAAGATCTCCAAGATCTTCCTTTGTTGATTCCAAGCTTTGAGTTGGTTTCCCTATCACCTTAGTTGATTCCTTGAAGTGCTAGCTAACTTGATTTTGAAACAAAATCAAAGAGAGGAGGATATGAAGCTCAAGCCCAAAGCAAGATGAACTAGGGTTTCATTTGCCTTGTGTTGTGTTGTTATGAAAAAGAGAGATGAGTTTTGGTAAAAGGCTTTTACCCTTTTTCACCTAAACTTGGTAGTTGAGAGTCTTGGTTTTACAAAACCAAACTTGGTGGTTGAAAAGCAAGTGGTATTGGCTTAATTTCCAACAACTCTCTCAACTACCACTTCACACATGTGAAGTGGGCCCCACCTCTTTTGAATTCAAAATTCAAAATGTCTCTACGAATATTTACCGCGGCTCGGATCCATTTAATCCGATTAAACGAACTTTCGTCGCTAAATAATTAAATCTAATTTAATTAAATAACGATGTCCCTCTAAATATATTACGAACTTCGTTAATGAATTAATTCTAAATTAATCCGTTCGCTCGCATTAAAGTCCGACTTTAATTTCGTATTGAAATATATATCCGATATATTAATTTTAGCCCATGTAAATAAATTAAATAGAAAAATCAAATTTAACTATTAAATTTATTTTACCGATTAATTCCAAATTAATCGCGTTCTTTCTCTTTCAAACACATTTAATCCCAGATTAAATAATGCTTCAATTAATCCCAGATTAATTTTCTCTCTCTTAATTAATCCCAGATTAATTCTAATCGAGTCATCTGTCATCGGTGAATCTTTGGGAAGCGACCCAAGAGACCTCTGGATATGTTGGCAGTAAATCCGGTTATCGGACTATCCGATAAAGTGAGTACCTCGTACCACGTGCTTACCGATTTACAAGACATGGTTGGCTTCTAGAAAAGTACCGTGCCTACCCAATTCTCCAGAAATATTCTTACTGGAATATATAATCTATGTCAGGCGTAGTATACGTAGTATTGCGTATAGCGATCCAGTATCGGATGTCACGTGCAAGGCCTGGGGCTGGAATAGTGTCTGCCCCGTACGAAGCACATATCGGATATCAAGTAACTAGTCTCTTTGAATCGGATAATCATGACCTTGTCATATTAGCCTGATGGTTGCAACACAATAGAGAACTAGTTCTGAATCCCTAGGTGTTCATCATCTCCATATGTCTGAAGTGATACTTCCGTCTTGACATCACCTCCAATACACTACGATTCTCAATAAACCCAGTAGAGGCATACACAAAACCTGTTAAAGCCCTGGACGACAAAAATCAAAGTTTACCGATTGTCACAAGTACTAGCGATGTAAGTCTCAGGTTAAGACCAAATACACCTACCCTGAAGCGGACTCCCATAGACACATAGACATACTACCAATGGGATTTTGCGGGGTCTATCCAGAACAAAGCTGTTTTCCGTACCATCGGTAAAACACAACCTCCTATTGCACTTACGTAAGTATCCAATACTTAAATATATGAGAACTATGCCGTTATGCCCTCACAACTCGCACAAGTGAAATAATAGTCTATTCCACATTATCGATGTCCAGTCTCGATAATACTACGACTATGGATATTTAATGATTAAACCTTTATGGATTGATACTATTTCATATCATCTCAATCCGGAACTAATCATAAGGACTTCTACCATTTCTATATCAAAGTAAATAAATTACGAAATGGTAAAAGGACATAGTTAATTTTGTATAAAAACACAAATTCCTTTTACAAACAGTAACGCTATGGGTCATAATTGTCTAACAGATACGTGTGTATAAGATAAAGACCCTAGGATTTACAATATAGTGCGCAGTTATAACATAGTTTGTATTTGATATTGAGAAGTGAATTATAAGATGTATATCTTTAAATAAAGTGCCTAATCAAGATTTTCTAACACGGGTCGATTAGTAAAATCCGTTGATACCAGTACATGTCGTATGTCGCGACTTGGTCCAATGGTTTATCTCAGTGAACAATGAGTCTCGGGAGACTCGTATAGACATGTAAGTGTTTATTTGATAAGACACTGAACGACTCATTGAAGGTTTCCTAATAGATGGTGCACCAGCGTCAATAGGAACCTTCTCGAGTTGAGCAAGTATAGTGGTCATTCGACTTGAGATACTATAATGGGATATATGAGTTATCCTCTACACTTTGATGGCAGTCACGTCAATGATCTATTCATGATCAGACCTCCGTCTAATCTTTGGGTGTGGATTGATGCTCATAATATCCAGCGCGTATCAAGATAGGATCCGTCAGTCTTGTGTACAGGGCATAGGCATCCAGCACGTGTTTACAATCTAGTAAATCCATGGTCGTGGTATAACTTCGGAAATCAGTTCCGAGTGTTATTTAGATATCTTAAATTGAAAGTCGATTGTATTATACCGAACGAATTTGACGTTGTTATATGTATCCCAGGTATAATACAGATAGTCTGTGACGGATGGATTATACGTATGCAGTTACCTCAACTTACATAGTTTAAAAAGAATATATGTGGTCGTCATAATCCATGAGTGGGTGGATTATGGACACGAAATTAGATTTCGTAATGGATAAACCTAAACTTATAGAGTCCCACAATATGAAGTGTACTCGTTGAGCACTTAGACAACGCGATATGAATAATATAGATTATTCATAATACTTCATCGGATTAAATGAGTTAATTCGGATCGTTTAATCGTTAAACGATAATATATGCATTAGGGGATTTTGTCCGATAATAATTATTGTGTATTTGTATCTGGTACATAATATGATTAGATACACATTAATTATTCGTCAAATAAGATTTTGACACATGCCATTAATATACGTATTTATTATTTATTATAAATAAAAATACATATATAAAAATAATTACATTAATTGATTATTTGAATAATTAATTATTAAATATTTCAATTGTTGGAGTTTCTACGGCCCCGAGGATCGAATACAAAGCAAGAAATAAGTGCGAATACAACGAGGGAGTTGCGGAATACTCACATCGATCGGTTGAGCGACGCGCGAGGCAACAAAAAATTGATTTTCTGCCTCCATGGACTGCTCGGCAGTGGCAGTGAAACAGCTCACTGTTTTCGGCCATTGTTGCTCCTTGAACAAGCTCCAAGCTTCGTCAAACGATTCCAAGCTCATGGGTGGACTTCCATATCACCTTCACATGTCTCTCGGAGTGCTAGCTCTCTTGATTTTTGCCATAAAAACCAAACATTTTTGCTTCCCATCTTACGGTTTTGCAAACCAGAAAACAGAAAAATTTTCAGCCCCTTGGACGTGTGAGAGGAAGAAGAAAGAGAAGAGAGAGAGTTGAAAAATGTGTGTTGATTTTTTGTAATTGATTTCTCAAATCATATACCAAATTTTTGGCTTTAAAAAAGTCAAACAATCAAAGCTACAACCACCAACACCAACTCCCATCAATCAATTAATAGTAATTGGTGTCAATCACTCAAAGTGAAAGACATCCCTCACTTGATTAACGAATGATGTGCGCTAGATGCGACTAATGATTTGACACTTGATTTGACTTACGTGCCGCACTTGAATTCAAAATGCGAATGCGCTCGTAAATAATCTCGGGCTCGGGTTCGCTAATTCCAAATTAACAAATTTTCTGTTGCATCGTAATTAAATCTAACTTAATTAAATAATCATGCCTAGCATAATTACTATTCACGTCGCTGATGAATTAATTCGTTCGCCCGAATTAAAATCTAATTCTAATTCCGCGTCGAAATCCAATTTCGTTTAATATATCGAATATATTAATTTATCGATTAATTCCAAATTAATTATTCTCTCTCTTTAAATGATATTTTATCATAGATAAAATATCTCCGCAATTAATCCCAAATTAATTTTCTCTCTCTTCTAATTAATCCCAGATTAATTAAAGTACGAGTCATACGTCATTGGTGAATCTTCGGGAAGCGACCCATGAGATCCCCAGATATGTTGGCAGTAAATACGATTGTCGGATTATCCGATCACGTACTTACCAAATACGACGTTTTACCGATTTACAAGACAAGATTGGCTTCTAGCAAAGCGCCATGTCTACCTAATTCTCCAGAAATATCCTTACAAGAATATAAGATCTGTATCAGGCGTAGTATACGTAGTATTGCGTATTTCGATCCAGTATCGGATGATCACATGCAAGACCTGGGGCTGGTTCAATGTCTACCCCGTACGAAGCATATATCGGATGACAAGCAACTAGTCTCTTTATAATCGGATAATCATGACCAAGTCATATTATCCCGATGGTTGCAACCCTTTAGAGAACCAGTTCTTTATCCCTGCGCGATCATCATCTCCATATGACTAGAGTGATACTTCCGTCTTGACATCACACCCAATACACTATGATTCTCAATATACCCAGCAGAGGCGTACACAGAACCTGTTAAAGCCCTGGACGACCAAAACCAAAGTTTATTGATTGTCGCAAGTGTTAGCGGTGCAAGTCTCAGGTTAAGACCAAATACACCTACCCTGATTTCGGACTTCCATAGACACATAGTCATACTACAATGGAATTCCGAGGGGGTCTATCCAGAGCGAAGCTATTTCCATACCATCGGTAAAACACAACCTCCTATTACACTTGCATGAGTATCCTATACCCAAATATATGAGAACTATACTGTTATGCCCTCATAACGCGCACAAGTGTAATACTAGTCTTTTACGCATTCATCGATGTCCAATCTCGATAATACTCTGACTAGGGATATTTAATGATTTATTCTTCGTGGACTGATACTGTCTCATATCATTCTCAATCCAGGAACAAATCATAAGGACCTCTTATCATTTATACATCTTGGTGATCTAATCACAAATGATAAGAGAGAAATCTCCTTTGTCACATAGTTAATTTGTACAACAGCACCATGATCTGTACAAATAGTGACGCTATGGGTCATAACTGTCCAACAATCTCCCATTTGGCCTATAGCAAGTCACTCGAGTGTCTGACACCCGAACTATGTAAGGTTGGCTGAAATTACTGAGAAAGTACTTTCGTCAGCGGATTTGCATGATTATCTTCTGATGTGATTTATACGATCATCGCATCGCCATGATGTATGATCCGAACGAATCAGATGAATAGTCGAAGTATATATCTGGATCATTGATGAGATCATTAATTCTTTAGCCTGTGCTGACGCCTAGCTCAGCTGCTAACAGAACTATATCTAATCTAATTAGATTTGTTATGGACCCAGATGGCTTCTATTGCTGCCTCAGCTGCAGTAATAACCCGCATTTGTTGTTTATACGGTAACAGTATCTTGCATCGAAGATTTCCAACTTATTGTACCATTATCCAAACTGTATAGTACCGTTTGCGACTTATAGTCATTTTTATCAGTTAGGAAACTTGCAGCAGTGAATCCAGTCACTTCAAGTTCTCCTTCTCCATAGTTTAAGACATCATTCTTAGTTCTCTAAGATACTAATGAATGTTCTTAACATCAATCCAGTGACTATCACTAGGATTGGCTTGTTTGTGAATCCATATGCTCAAAGCGTATGAGACACCAGGTCACGTATATTTTTCAATGTACGAGTTCTCGGAGAGTGTCAACAACTTTAAATCTATCCCAGTAGATCTTTATTCCTAGAATAAAGGTTGTTTCTCCCAAGAATTCTACGGAGAATTTTCTCGAAAGCCAAGCTTTCACCGATTATTTTATGGGAATATTATTTCCAAGAAATGATGTGTCATACTTATTTATAGGACAGCCACTGTCAGTGCGCTTCCATTAACCTCCTTATATACACAAGAATCATTTACGTTTTGAATTAAATCATAAACCATTATGATTACATCAAAACGGTAATTCCAAGAATCTAATGCTTGCTTCAATCCAAACATGGATCGAATACCCTGCAAACCTTGTTTGCTAGTTTTGATACGACAAAACAGTTAGGATGTTGTAAACATCCTCCAAAAGGTTTCCTTTTCAGGAAATCAATTTTCCCGTTCAGTTGCCATATTTTATAAATGAAACATACAGCATCAGCAAGCATTATCCAAATGGATTTATCGTGGCAACAGATAAAAGGTTTCGCTGTAATCAACACAATATTGATAACGATACCTTTCCGCTACAAGCCTTGCTTAGTACGTTGGTATGTTGCCTTCCATGTATGTCTTCCTTGAAGACTAATTAGTACCAAAAGACACAATGTCTTACGGTACAACAACTAGTGTCCAAACTTAGTTGATATACATGGAATCCATCTCGGACTCATGGCACTTAGCCATAATAGGGAGTCGATACCTTATATCACTTCCTCATACGTAGTCAGTTTGTATTCCTCAATAAGATTGACATCTTTATGAGGTGAGATCAGAAACCCATACCCCAGGTTATTTTCTGACTCTCTCCGACCTACGCGGTTCTTGTGTATTCGAAGATTATTGGTATAGTTTCATCATTGATGAATTATATTTGTGTTCCATTAAGGACTCGGTGCCTTGAACAGTATTACTCCGATTTTCATCGAGTTTTACCATCCTCCCACTTACCACTGCATATCGGTATTCTTCTCAGGAAAACCGCATGGCGAGCAACAATTACATTGTTCTCTTTTGAGATGTATAAGTACTATACTTATGTATCTCTAGGATAACCTACAATTGGCACTTATCCAATTTGGGTTCTAGTTTGGTATTATCCAAACATATGCCCAGCATACCCAAATTATCAGGAATGAGAAATCCAGTTTCTTTCCCGTTCATATCTAATATGTAATCTGTCAAATAGATTATTATGGAACCTTATTCAAAATAAGTTCTGCACTGTTTATGCTTATCCGTTGAAGGAAATGGTAGCTCATAGCGACTCATGATTAACCTTATCATGTCCAACAAAATTCAGTTTATCCTGTTCAGACACACCGTCAAATTGACGTGTTCCGGAAGGAGTCTTCATTTGAAAGAATACTATACTCTTTCAAGTATTTGAGAAACTTATTGCTTACGTATTTTCCATTATGGTCTTACCGTAACGGTTTTAATACTTTAGCCGATCTGTTTGTCTATTTCGTGTCGAAACTTTAAAAGTTTCCGATTCGTGTTTCAAAAGAAATACTTAACCATAACTTGATGCCACATCCGTAAAGGTCACGAAATATTCATATCCACCTCTAGCCTAGCTAGACATGGGCCCACTTGCTTCACTATGAACTAGGGCTAATAGATCGTTGGCATTCACATTTTTACCAAGTAATTAGTGTTTTAGGCACTTTGCCTAATAAACGAGATTCGTAGACATTGTTTGAATAGAATCAAAACGGTCCAACTACCCACTCTTCAAAAGTGTGGAAATATGAGTCTTGTTTCATTGTGTCCCAGACAACAATGCCATATCTAAGTTTCTTCTGATCAAATTAGTTTGAGCTATTTGTTTGTCATGTTATATGTTCAAGATTTATTTATATTCAAAATATAAATTCTGTTATTCACATCTAATGTGTTTATCTCAATATCATCTTTATATAATAAAACACTTTAGTGTTCTAGAATATAAAGGTACACTCGCAACGAGTTATACTCGATATAGAGATAATGTTTCTAGTCAAACTAGTTACATTATAACAGTTTCCTAATTTAAGTACACACCCGAATGGTAGTTCCTAAACTTAGGTATCTACGGTTAGAACAGCGACTTTCGTCCCGTTTTCGACTCGCAGATCTGATCTCATCTGAAGTCAGGATCCTGCTCATAGCAGATTCTGCACATCAGTACATATATTTATGTACCACACTAAGTATTTAAAATCCAATTTTAATACTAGTAGTGAACATATTTATGACAAATATATTTGAAGTCAGAGCCTTGCCCCGTCTTTTATTCCTTCATGTCTGCTTTGTCCAAACGGCAGTCACGTTTCCGCGATTCCGTTTGCCACAATTTAGGCAGACATTTTGGCATTTTTCATTTATCTTCCTAGAAGATTATAATGATTTTGCCTTTTTCACTTTTCAACATTCCAGGAGCCTTTGGACAAGCCTTGGATTCTGAAATATCGAAGTAAGATGCGTATTGCGTTACTTGCCTAATTGCAAAGTTTGACTTTATCTCCTTGAGAATAGTCATTAACTCTCCCAGAGTTATTTATTGCAATTCAGTACTTCTAAAATCTAAGTATAGATTTATGAAGATCCTTCAATTTCAATTTCATACTTTAAGGATCGAATCCTTAGTTCTGATTAAGAAATTAAGGAGTCTACTGCGACAAGCTTAATGGATTAAGCATTAAAGTTATCATCACATAAATCTTTTAAAGATTATGCTCTATTATTTGCTTAACTCCAGTCTTAGGCCTGATATGTTATTTTATCAAATAAAGTAACTTATTAGTTTCCAGGATCATCCTGAATTTTATTCCCAATTTGAAAATTAAACCATTTAAATACATTTTCCCTAGGATTATGTTTTAAATGTCAATCTTTCAATTTCATCTTGATTCTAATAGTCCAACTATTTAATCAACGATTTCAGGTACTGTTAAATATAATGATTATTATAGTCCAACTATATTAATCAACTATATTTTTAATTGGTTAAATTCAATTATATTGATTACTATAATCCAATTATAAAATCAAATATATATTGAATTAGTTTGAATACAGTCAAACTTTTTTAAAAAAACGATTAAATATTAGTCCAACTAACACTTAATTTATTTGACGAATGATATTTGTTTGAGCGCGTATGGCAAGTAATTAAACGAATATTGTAAATCTAATACTTACCTCCCACTATTTTTCGGCGAGCCTCTAACCCTCTGTCTAGTACTCGGGAAATCGTGTTTTCTAGTGGGCTAGGATCCCGTTAAATAACACACAATCTTGACTTTGGCCAACAAATTGTATGATATTTAACTAGGTAGATCTCTAAGATCGATTGGATTCAATCCAATTCCTAGATCCAGTAGGTGGACATCCAAGTCCGAAACATATATCTTATATATGCCAATATATCCAATATATTACCTAACCTTTTTCCTCTGAATCAACTAAGCCTTGGCTTTGGCACAACAAACTTAGTGATCCCAGTTAAGCGCGACCCATTGACCATGGAAAGCTTCGTAATCAATGTCGATGGATAAGAAGTGGTCTTGACTTTGGCAAACAAACCACAACTTGGACAAGACACCGATATGGAACAAAACTCTCGTGATTCAAACACATCCTCGATGGACAAAGGCCTTGACTTTGGCCAACAAGCCAATGCCAGTCTTGGATCTTGAGTGAGAATCACTCAATGGAAGGAAAAACGCTTAATATTTGTGAGGATTTTTCGCGTGGAAATTGGCAACCAATTTATTATCTTTGTTAAGGTCTCATCATCATACACCCTTAAACATGCATTCTAAACACATAATAAAGTGCGTATAATAAAATAATAATGATATGCCGATGGATACTTTACACATTGATCCTAGATCAAATCTCTCCATTTCTCTCTCCCATTAGCACAAGTATTACTTCTACCCGTTACACTACACTTCTAAAGAAACCTCATTTATATTGAGGGGAATATGTGAGAAGAGAATACAAAGAATAAGGAGGTAATAAGACTGGACACGCAGGTCCAATTAATAAATTCCAAATTTATTACAACAATTTCTAAAATTGCCCCATCCATCTAATATCCATCTGATATACATTATTCATGCATAGCAACCATGTATTCACATAAGCATGTTGATAATTAATGACCATCCAATGTTCAAACAACGATTTGATTTTGCGCAAGTCAAACTCATTTTTGCGAATAAGTACTCAAAGTACGGATTCTCGAATTAAATTAAACTACATAATTAAATCCAATTCAATATGTATTTAATACTAATTCACTATTTAATTCCAAATTAAACATTTACACTTTATATTGAACCTTTACGACTTAAATTCCAAATTTAATCGTTACGGGTCTCAAAGTCTGATTAACGTCCAACGTCAATTTAATTAAAGTCCAATGGGCTTTCAATTAATTTCTTAAGGCGTGAACTTTTGGTCAACTCGGGTCAAACCGATAACCAAAGTCCAATCAAGGAGTTACCCCATAAGCCTAGAAATCAATTTAGGCCCATTAGGCCCAATTAAAGTTAAATGTCCATTAGTCGCATTTGGGCTTAACAGAAGTGGTTTTGGGCCCACTTTGATCCAACCAATTTAGCCTAAACCCAACTTAGTACAACCAAGCCCATTAAAGCCCAATTACAACATTTCAAGCCCAATTTCTAAAATTGGCGCAATTAATTAAATTATAAAAATCCAATTTCACAATTTAATTAAACTAAAGTGTGTAACATGATTAATCACATAAATCAACATTTCCAAATCATCAATCTATACAACTAATCATGCTCATATTCATCATCACATGTCCAACACATTTTGATAAAAATCAAACCCATTATCAAATGCTTCTCATGTCTCAGCCAAGGAAGGGATTTCATATCCAGTTCAAATTCAATCCGATTAAATCCAAATCAACAATAAATCCACATTCCCGATTGATTTCCAACACATCCAATGATCAAAAATCAAAAAATCCAAGATATTTAGGGCACTAATGTATTCTGCGAAGCTATACATTTTGGAGAAAAATATTCCAAACATAATTTCTTGAAATTGATCCAATCAATCTTCAATTAAAACACATTTAAGCATATTCATTCATCCAATTTCATAAAATCATGCTCAAAATCAATTTACCCAATTTTAAGCCCGAAATTAAATTTCATGTTTTTACTCCGCTCTGATACCATTGTTAGAGTTTCTACGGCCCCGATGATCGAATACAAAGTAAGAAATAAGTGCGAATACAACGAAGGAGTTGTGGAATACTCACATCGATCGGTTGAGCGACGCGCGAGGCAATAAAAAATTAATTTTCTACCTCCATGGACTGCTCGGCAGTGGCAGTGAAACAGCTCACTGTTTTCGGCCATTGTTGCTCCTTGAACAAGCTCTAAGCTTCGTCAAACGATTCCAAGCTCATGGGTGGACTTCCCTATCACCTTCGCATGTCTCTCGGAGTGCTAGCTCTCTTGATTTTTACCACAAAAACCAAACACTTTTTCTTCCCATCTCACGGTTTTGCAAACCAGAAAACAGAAAAATTTTCAACCCATTGGGCGTGAGAGAGGAAGAAGAAAGAGAAGAGAGAGAGTTGAAAAATGTGTGTTGATTTTTGGTAACTGATTTCTAAAATCATATACCCAATTTTTGGCTTTAAAAAAGTCAAATAATCAAAGCTACAACCACCAACGTCAACTCCCATCAATTAATGAATAGTGATTGGTGTCAATCACTCAAAGTGAAAGACATCCATCACTTGATTGATGAATGATGTGACGCTAGATGCGACTAGTGATTTGACGCTTGATTTGACTTGCGTGCCGTACTCAAATTCAATATGTGAATGCGCTCGTAAATAATCTCGGGCTCGGGTTCGCTAATTTCAAATTAATGAATTTTCCGTTGCGTCGTAAATAAATCTAATTTAATTAAATAATCATGCCTATCATAATTACTATTCACGTTGCTGACGAATTAATTCTAAATTAATTCATTCGCCCGAATTAAAATCTAATTCTAATTTCGTGTCGAAATCCAATTTTGTTTAATATATCGAATATATTAATTTATCGATTAATTCCAAATTAATTATTCTCTCTCTTCAAATGATATTTTATCCTAGATAAAATATCTCCGTAATTAATCCTAGATTAATTTTCTCTCTCTTCTAATTAATCCCAGATTAATTAAAGTGCGAGTCATACGTCATTGGTGAATCTTTGGGAAGCGACTCATGAGATCCCCGGATATGTTGGCAGTAAATATGGTTGTCGGACTATCCGATCATGTATGTACCAAGTACGATGTTTTACCGATTTACAAGACAATGTTGGCTTCTAGCAAAGCGCCATGCCTACCCAATTCTCCAGAAATATCCTTACAGGAATATAAGATTTGTATCAGGCGTAGTATACGTAGTATTGCATATTTCGATCCAGTATCGGATGATCACATGCAATGCCTGGGGCTGGTTCAGTGTCTGCCCCGTACGAAGCATATATAGGATGACAAGCAACTAGTCTCTTTATAATCGGATAATCATGACCAAGTCATATTATCCCGATGGTTGCAACCCTTTAGAGAACCAGTTCGGTATCCCTACGCGATCATCATCTCCATATGACTGGAGTGATACTTCCGTCTTGACATCACACCCAATACACTACGATTCTCAATATACCCAGCAGAGGCGTACACAGAACCTGTTAAAGTCCTGGATGACCAAAACCAAAGTATATTGATTGTCGCAAGTATTAGCGGTGCAAGTCTCAGGTTAAGACCAAATACACCTACCCTGATTTCGGACTTCCATAGACACATAGTCATACTGCCAATAGAATTCTGAGGGGGTCTATCCAGAGCGAAGCTATTTTCCGTACCATCGGTAAAACACAACCTCCTATTACACTTGCATTAGTATCCTATACTCAAATATATGAGAACTATATCGTTATGCCCTCATAACGAGCACAAGTGTAATACTAGTCTTTTACGCATTCATCGATGTCCAATCTCGATAATACTCTGACTAGGGATATTTAATGATTTATCTTTCATGGACTGATATTGTCTCATATCATTCTCAATCCAGGAACAAATCATAAGGACCTCCTATCATTTATACATCTTGGTGATCTAATCACAAATGATAAGACAGTAATCTCATTTGTCACATAGTTAATTTGTACAGCAACACCATGATCTGTACAAATAGTGACGCTATGGGTCATAACTGTCTAACTTCAATAATTAATTTATCCAACTTTTTCATAAATATTATGAAAACTGTCCAATTGTTATTGGATAACTTGGCATGATTAAAGTAAACTTTATGTGTTCAAATGTGATTTGTTGCCATAAAGTTTGCATTAATTTTTTTGATTTAATTTTATTAAAAAAATTTGAAATCCATATTCTACCCTCACATAGTCGGTTTATGTATTAAAAAAAATAATTTCTTGTTCATCTTCAACCCATCAAGACCGAAACTAACACCTAAAATAAGCTCGCAAATGGTTCATGGTGATTCAAGAAGAGAAAGAAGAAAATCAAAAAACCAAGTTAAGGGAATCATAAGATTAAAGGTAATTCTAGTATCCCTAAGCTTGGAAAATTGTGTTTCTTATTTCTTGATGATATTATGATATCTAGGGTTTCTTCTTTGTTATAAAATTTGGGGCTTTTGGTTATGATGGATGAAATGGAAGCTTGTGTGCATGTGTGAAGTTATTTTGGAAGTAATTAGTGTAATTAGTTTCCAATTTAATCAATTATTGTTGGAAAACTTTGTTGCCATTCTAGAGTGTGATAGCCACTCTTATTATTCCTAGAATTTTTCTAGAGTTCCTCATTTATGGTGACTTTGGATTGATGTTTGATTAATTTGATTAATCTTGTGATAAAATTAGATGTAAGCATTAAAAGTAGACTGTTTTTGCTCACTGTTCAGACCTGGAATATCTGGAAATTTGGTGAGGAAAAATATTCTTATCAAGGTTTTGAATTTGTTTTGGGAGTTGGAACATTTGTCGGAAAGTATTTCCAAGTTAAAATAAGTAAAAACGGCCAAAAACAGCGTTACCGGATGAATTTTGAGCCAACCGGGTGACGGCTATCCAGACAGTGAATTCGTCACTG
The DNA here is from genome assembly GCA_019454045.1 of Zanthoxylum bungeanum. Lineage (NCBI taxonomy): Eukaryota > Viridiplantae > Streptophyta > Magnoliopsida > Sapindales > Rutaceae > Zanthoxylum > Zanthoxylum bungeanum. The sequence continues at coordinate 53,461 of SKCR01038475.1, read as the reverse complement.
TTCAAGAAGCCCATGAACTGCCCCGACACTATTGGGGCTGACCTGGGCAGTTCCCATAATTGTCGGGTGGTCGGTTCGGTCAAAAACGTATTTTAGACCATTTTACGGAAAAACAATTTTCGTAAAAGTTTTGCATATTTTCAACCTTATTTATATTAATATTTGATATTGAATAAATACGTTTAGGTGAAATATGAATAAATTATTCATATTAGATATTGAATAATTTTTTTGGTATTTTGAAAAAGTTTTAAAATACGATTTCGCCTGAATCGCGCTTCCACTGCTACCCATCGCCCAAAACCCCTACAAAAATGGTATCAGAGCGGGTCTGATGCTTCATCCATTACATTATTCATGATTGATATTTGATATAGAATCCAATTTTAATGATTCACACATTCTAGGAATCTATATATGTTTCTTTACTTTTCGGTTCTTCGCTAACAAAAACGTAACGAAAATTTAATTGTTAAGTTAAGTTATATTTTCTATAGGTAGAATTGAATTGTATAGAAATGATTTAGATTAGAATTCTTCATTTGATGTAGATTATAGCTTCCATAGGAAAATCCCCACTTTTAAATATGGTTGTAAAGTAACGTGTATTGAATACATCTTTCTTGGTCCATCTTGTTAGTACGGTTTGTGGGTATCTTTCTATAACCGCATCCGAGATCGTGCCAAAGTTGTGAGGGTGTAGGTTATAGTATTATTATCTATACTGATTGTAATTGATACTGAACAAATTCAAGTGAAAGTGGAAATCCTGAACATGTCAAAGCTGTCAGGACTACATCAATAGCTTGAGTTTATCATTGATAAGTGAGCCTTGATACGCCTTCTTGTGAATGTGCCAAATCTGTCACAACGAGAAATGATTATGACCAAAACTATGAGTCACTAGTGAGTGATTGACAAAGAGTTGTCTACCTAATGAATATACATAGGCGAGATCGTGTCAAAGTTGTGAGTAGAAATATATTCAAGGGATCCTACTCTCACTATAGAATTCGATTTAATTATTTAATTCTCGTTGTCTGTTGTGAACTACGATATTACATAAAGTAGTGGGAGATAATGCTGAGTTTAAAATCCATAACTTAAGCAGTGTGTAATATTTTGGAATTTACTGATTTTTTTTCCCTTTCATTCTATATAGTTTATAGAATTATGCTTTTAATACACTGCATGCTTATTATTTGAATAGGTTTTCTGACTTTACTTATAGTTTCATAATTCTATAATAGGTCCTAGTAAGACAGTAGACTTAGATATTGTTAGATTAGTTGAAACCATCGGGAACTATTATTTCGATTTTCTTGAAAATCAAGATGGTTTGTGACTTAGTTACTAAGTCGTGATTAGGTCATCTAAATATGATATATGCTTTAGGATATAACTGTCTAAAAAGAACAGTTTCTTGTGCAGTAAGAATTGACACTAATTAGTTCATGTCTCGATATTCTTGACTGACATTAAGAAAACCCCTTTAGTATTTGTTTATCTTTTAATGACGTTTCTTGGCTTTAATGACTTTTAGAAGTCACGTGTTTGACACAATTTACCCATCAATCATTTGCAATTGTTGCGAATCATTGAAAGAAAATTATAAAGCTAAATAAAGGATATGCGTATAGTTGCGTATAAAGAATATCGATTCTCGCAATACGACAACTATAGGTACTGGATACCAGATCTCCCGTTTAGTTATTTAAAATAATATTTAATGACTGTTTTGATATTTGATATCAGAACTTGTGACTATTGGATAGTTACTTATTCTGTATAAACAGTTGCTATATATTTTAAGACGACTAGTAGTACCATTAATAAAAGATAACATTAAGAAAAATATTCGGTAAAATAAATAACTTAGAACTGTGCTTTATGAGATTTTATCATAAAAGCATCAGATGTTTATTCCTTATGGTAAAGGATGGTCTGATATGAGTTCACACCACATATCTTTATCCAGTTAATGAATATTGTATTCAGGATATGATTAAATCTCATTTAACCAATGATCGTCATTGGACTACAGATTTATTAACTAATACTTTGGAAGTATGTAGTTTAATGAATTCTAAATTGCCTTAGATAGTTTTCTTTACTCCATAACTTAGTTAATGAATTATCATGACGTAGTTACGTTTTTCTAATAGTATACATGTTGAATGTCTTGAATGGTTCGAGAACTTTCGATATGTTTTCTAATGAAACGCGAAGGTTATTCTTGATAGTCTATTATAGATTCTGAGGAAGCTTGTCTCTAGTCGCACTGATTGAACAATTAAAGATTTATTGTTAATATTGATATTAAACCGTGTGTTTTGGCTAAGAATGCAAAGTGGCGTTTTTGAATGGTTTCTTTGAACAAGAGATCCGTTGCGGTTTGTTTATTTGAAGAAGTTCATTCTGGAATGGCCCTAGAGTTTGTATTCTTCTAAGATCACAGTTTGATATACTAGCTTATGGAGTCTATTGTAAACTCAGATAAGCTTTCCAGAAATTCTTGTTCTCTGATTTTGATATCAGTCATATTGTCTGATTTTATCGAAGTATAGAGAATATGTATTTGTCAGTGAGGTCAGTTAGAGCATACAAATTTTTTCTAGTATTATATATCATGAGTCTTCTTTTCTCTGTGCAATCAGTGGGAGTAGTCTCTGTTATATTTGATATAAAGTTTTATATAAGATATAAAAATGAGAGACTTATGAGATATTCTCATTAGTCGCTTATTAGATATGATCTAATAAAGGATACATTAAGACTATCTGTATGACAGTTAGTATAACTGTTTGACAGTTAACGTGTCTTTTATGTATATAGTATTCATCTTTCGTAAAGGATGATTCCTTTGTCGAAGAGAGGTTGATTGGAATATTTAGTCAATCTTAAGCATCATAAGATAACGAGGTGATGAATGTTATAATATATGTGATTAAAGATATCAATTTATTTGTAATTGTTACTATTTATTTTGATATATTGCAGACTATATGATAGATCTTGAAACATATTTTTTGTGATCTTTGAGATATTAAGAATAAGTTTCTTATTCATGGAGAATTTAGTCAGCAACTATAAGGTCAGATTAGTTTTGATTCTAATTATGACATTATATGATCTATGTCATATTAAGTCAAAAAAATGCAGTGGGAGTGTCACCATTGATTCTACTAAACTAGTGGAATCAGTTACAACTTATGAAGTATTGACTTTTGAAGTTGCATAGTGATCCTTTAGATTAGAAGTTTTTCATATTAGTGTAGTGCTTGGGATTGTCTCAAAGTATTTGGATTTGATTTCTAAAAACATAAACAACTCAGTAGCTATAACACGATACTAATATAGCATCTGAGTCATATTGATATAGAATTTGGATTCTGCAAAGTATGAAAGATGTTGGCTAAGGAAAACAGTTGGATTTATTGGACGGACTCGATTTGTTAAAGCAGGCCTACTTGTTGTTGCCTACCTCTTGATTGCTGGTGAGCTCTTGAGGGCCATGAGTATGTGATACGCATTGAGATGTGTATAAGATACCATGGATTGGCAATAGAGCAAGTGGGAGAAATTAATAGAGTTGGCGCTCGGAGTGCTTATTCGGATCCTATTTATGTTCAATTCATAAATACGAGCGATCCAATTTTCCATAATATTATTAATGTAATGGTAGCACCCTTGTCTTTTATACGCTTATTCGATCTAATTGCAATTAGTCATCTGATTATGATTATATCGAAACTGAATCTGGTTCAGTGATACGTGTGTATTAGACAAAGACGCTAGGATTTATAATATAGGGCGCAGTTACAACATAGTTTGTAATTAACATTGGGAAGCGCACTATAAGATGTTTAGCCTTAAATAAAATTACTGGTCAAGATTTGCTAACACGAGTCGGTTAGTAAAATCCACTGAGACCAGTACATGTCATATATCATGAGTTGGTTTGATGGTTTATCCCAGTGAACCATGAGTCTCGGGAGACTTGTATAGACATATAGGTGTTTATTTGATAAGACACTAAACGATTCACTGAAGGTTTCCTAATAGAAGGTACACCAACGTCAATATGAACCTTCTCGAGTTGATCGAGCATAGTTGTCCTTCGACTTGAGATACCATAGTGGGATATATGAGTTATCCTTCATACTTTGATGGCATTCATGTCAACTATCTATTCATGATCAGACCTCTGCTTTTTCGTTGGGTGTGGACTGATGCTTATGATATCCAGTGCGTATCAAGATAGGATCCGTCAGTCATGTGTACATGGTATAGGCATCCAGCACGTGTTTACGATAGTAAATCCATGACCGTGGTATAACTTTGGAAATCAGTTCCGAGTGTTATTTAGAGATCATAAATTGAAAGTTGATTATATTATACTGAACGAATTTGACGTTGTTATCTGTATCCCAGGTATAATACAAATAGCCTGTGACTGAGGGATTATACGTATGCAGTGACCTCGACTTACATAGTTTAGCGAGATTATCCGTGGTCGTCATAATCCATGAATGGGTGGATTATGGACACGAAATTGGATTTCATGACAAATAAACCTAAACTTAAAGAGTCTCACAATATGAAGTGTACTAGTTGAGCACTTGGACAACGCAATATGAATAATACAAATTATTCATAATCCTTCACCTGATTAAATGAGTTAATTCGGATTGTTTAATCGGTTAAATGATAACACATGCATTAGGGGATTTTTTCCGATAATAATTATTATGTATTTGTTTCTAATACATAATATGATTAGAAATACATTAATTATTCGTCAAATAAGATTTTGACAAATGTCATTAATATATGTATTTGTTATTTATTGTAAATAAAAATACATAAATAAAAGTAATTACATTAATTGAATATTTGAATACTTAATAGTTAAATATTTCAATAATTAATTTATCTAACTTTTTCATAAATGTTATGAAAAATATCCAATTGTTATTAGATCAGTTGGCATGATTAAAGTAAACTTCATGTGTTCAAATGTAATTTGTTGCCATAAAGTTTGCATTAATTTTTTTGATTTAATTTGATTAAAAAATTCCAAAATCCCTATTCTACCTTCACAAAGTCGGTTTGTGTATTAAAAAAAATTCTTGTTCATTTTCAACCCATCAAGACCGAAACTAACACCCAAAAATAATCTCTCAAATGATTCATGGTGATTTAAGGAGAGAAAGAAGAAAATCAAGAAACCAAGTTAAGAAATCATAAGATTAAAGGTAATTCTAGTATCCCTAAGCTTGGAAAATTATGTTTCTTATTTCTTAATGATATTATGATATATAGAGTTTCTTCTTTATTATAAAATTTGGGGCTTTTGGTTATGATGGATGAAATGGAAGCTTGTGTGCATGTGTGAAGTTATTTTGGAAGTAATTAGTGTAATTAGTTTCCAATTTAATCAATTATTATTGGAAAACTTTGTTGCCATTCTAGAGTGTGATAACCACTCTTATTATGCCTAGAATTATTCTAGATTTCCTCATTTGTGGTGACTTTGGATTGGTGTTTGATTAATTTGATTAATCTTATGATAAAAATTGATTTAAGCATGAAAAGTGGAATTTTTTTTTCTCACTTTTCAGACCTATAATATCTGGAAATTTGGTGATGAAAAATATGTCTTATGAATTTTTTGTATGTGTTTTGGGAGTTGGAACATTGGCCGAAAAGTGTTTCCAAGTTGAAATCAGCGAAAACGGCCAAAAATGGTGTTACCGGGTGGATTTTGAGCCAACTGGGTGATGGCTATCCAAATAATGAATTCGTCACTGTTTATGCAGCCCATGAACTTCCCCAACACTATTGGGGCTGACCTGGGCAGTCCCCATAAGTATCGGGTGGTCGGTTCGGTCAAAAACGCATTTTAGGCCATTATATGGAAAAACAAATTTCGTAAAAATTTCGCGAGTTTTCAACCTTATTTATGTTAATATTTGATATTGAATAATTACTTTTAGGTGAAATATGAATAAATTATTCAGATTAGATATTGAATAATTATTTGGTATTTTGAAAAAAAATTAAAAATGATTTCGCCTGAACCGCGCTTCCGCTGCGCCCCATCGCCCAGAACCTCTACAAATGTAAGTCTTAAATCAAAAGCAAATAAGTAGAAATCAATTTGAGAAAAGGGTCCACTCACTGATTTGGAATCTTGCTGGCTTTACTGTGTTTCGTTGAAGAAAGTTGCGGTTCATACGATGATTTATAATTGATAAACTTAATTAGTATACAAGTCATGAATTATGCTTGTAACATGACATAATGGGTGTATATGCGCTGATATGAAACCCTTAGGGGTGGCCTCTGACATCATAAGTTACAATTGAATTGAATTGAATCTGTTTCTATTACAGATCATGACATCGGGTAGGGAGCCCGCGACGTCTATACAAGCAGACTTAGACAGAGAGCTTCTTCTTGCTCTGCATCACGACGCTAGGTGTTGGGTGTCACGACACTCACATAATCAGTCTCGAGGCTTCCACACGACTGACTTGAGTCTTCACATGACTGACCCGAGTCTCCACATGACTGACTTGAGTCTCCATACGACTGACATGAGTCTCCACACGACCAACCCGAGTGAATACTCAAGGTAGAATGCATTCACATGTTCGGCATCGCGACACTAGACCGACTTCAAGGCCAAAACCAGTTCTCCATTGTCACTTCCCAAAGCCTTTCCAACCATCACACCAACACTTTCACTTAAGTACTTCCCTAAACTTCAACATTGATCAAAGCTCATCCCATATCTACAACCCAAACACAAATCATTATCTAGTATCATTAAATCACCAAGTATAATCCCCCAACACATTCATACACATCAAAGCTTATTACATGCTAGAACTATCATGATATCCTTTAAAATCCATACTATGAATACTATCAAATGTCAATTAAAGAAATCCAACCTCTAGGGTATGCAAGGTGCAAATTTGGGACTTTATATTCTTTGCCCAAAACTGAAAATTTGAGAAGATAAAAAGAGGAAAAAAGCTTACCATGTTATGAATAAAGTTTGAGATCATCATATCATTCTTCAAAAATGGCATTGAAGAATGAAGAAATTTGAGAAAGAGTTCCTTAAGCCATTTATATTTTTAGCTTTAAAAGAGGGATGAATGAATAGTGTTATATTTATAGGCAAAAGGCTTATTTTTGTAATGAAATGAGTGGTTGAGATAGTGCCATATCACCCAATTCTAGTCTATTCTCGAATTTCACTATAGCATCCATGGAAATCACAATTTTTGACCTACTTCCGATTCGAATTTCGAAAAATTTCCAACGCAGACGTTGGTGGTCTCGGTCTTAGCTTTACGAGAATAAAAAATTCATAAAAATCAGAGACTATATGAAAAGTTTATGGCCTAAATACTAAAGACTGTCAGGAGTATAATTAAAAATAAATTTCATATTGGAACTACAAAAGATTCGTCGAAGGTCCGAAATGTAATTCCACAAGTATATACATGCTCGAGAATGATTTATATTATGTATATTTCACCTGTAACATAGTATTTTTCAGAATTATCGGGGTGTTATAAGGACTTCCCAAAGGTTTCTAACTACAACTCTGAGCTATTTCGCATCACCTCACAGCCAAAATCGTGTGGTGAAAATATCATTGAAGAATACATGTTTGAAAGAAAAATCACCACATTTCATGCATCAAATATGATTCAATAATAATATTGAGATTGTCGTTACAGAAAATACTCAAATTTGATATCATGCCTCATAGTTGCTGAATAAAATAATAAGCTCCTGATGAAAAATCATTAGCCACACCCGACTAGTCCAAGGCCACTCCTAGAAATGAATGCAAACAGCCATACAACCAATGGACATGGTCGAGGAGGTAGGAAAGAATGCGAAGGGCGTGGTTATCACCTATGGTGTTCATAACTCAAGACAGCAAAACAAAAATGATGGACACCACCAGAAGTGGAATTCCTATAAAATATAAAATAAAGAGAATGGTGTAAAAAATAAATATCCCTAAAATGATAATGAACAAAATTATTATTGATATGGAGGAAATGGACATGGGTCACGTATCTATCGTGCAAATGAACATTTAATATATCTCTATCAAGCATCAAGATTAATAAAGGAAAGAAGATTGAAGTTAACTTTATCGATGACTTATATATTGTATATCTCATTCATATTAATGTATCTAATTTCTTCGATGACTTAGAGGGAAAGATTGATCACCTAATTAGTGATGGAAATGTCTAGCACTGTTAAGCTTTAATTTTCATTTTTATTTTACGAATGGTTTAAGATTTAGAACTATTGAACATTATTTAGCATTTTGTTTTATTAAGTTTTGATTTTGACCTTTTTTAGTCACAACAGTTGTACTTTATTTTACATCTTTTATTTTGATGTTTGACATGAATTTTATCATACAATGATATGGATTCTAGGAAAAAATTGTTGGTCTTGGAAATGAAATATGGGGATGTATGCTTGGTTAATAGTGTAACTACACACTGTATCCTTCAAGATAGGAAATTTTTCTTGGATAAAAAATTTTGTGAAAGAAAGATAAACACTATATCTGGTCCTGTAGACCTAATTGAATGATCTGGAAGAGCTATAATCTTATTAGCAAGTGGAATAAAACTATGCATGGAAAATGCTTTATATTCAGGTAAATCAAGTAGAAATCTGCTATGTTTCAAAAATATTAGTAGAAATGGGTATCATATTGAGAATTTTGATTAAAATAATGTAGAATATATATGTATTACAAAAACTAACTTAAGTAAGAAATATATATTAGAAAAACTTCTGGTTTTCTCCTCTGAATTATATATATGAAGTTTTCAATAAAAAAACTAAAAACTTCAGAGATCCGAACTCAAATCTTCAAATCTTCAAATATTTATCCAAATTCAGTGTGCACTCCGGAGAATCCATATTCTTTGAAGTATACATCGGGTAATATCGACTATTGTTATGATGTGAGGTAACATAAATAATGTATGGACACATATACACTCATGAAATGACCTTGGGGACAAATGGTATATTTCTTGGAATTTTGATATGAAATTGTACGATGTTCCACTCCGGACAGCCCATGGTATTTAGGCCATAAAGTTCTCATATGAACTCCAATTTTTATGAAATTATATCGCCTGAAAGATAAGATCGAGACCTAAAACTTCTGAGTTGAATATTTTTCCAAATTAGAATCAGAAATAGGTTGAAAATATATATATATAATTCATATAAATAGTACTCGAGGGTCATTCTAGTAAATTCTCAAAGCTTCTTCAAATTTATAAACTTTTCTCTAATCTTACCAATTTCAAATAACCCCTAGTATAAAAGAGGTACTATTCAATATTTACCAAATTTAGAAAAAAAGATTGAAGGAAAAACGTGAGAGAGAAAGAATAAGGAAGAAAGAATGAGAAAGAAGAATGATAGGAAAAATGAAGAAAATATAAATCCTCATGTAGCAAGCTAGGAAAATTATTGGTAATCATGGAAAGCTTGGAGAGTGAAGGAAATCAAACAAATTGAGCTAAGTGAATCATAACCCAAAATTTGAAATATTGAGTCTTGATGATTTAATACTTGTGGTATGTTGTTAGCTTGAGTGTGATGATGATTGAGTGATTATTGTGTCAAGAAAATGATGATTATAAAAAATCCCCAACTTATTAAATTTTGGGTATGAAACTAGGTGGTGTCTATAGAATGCATATGAGATGAGGTTGAGGAAGATATTGTTAATATTTTGGACACTTATTGAGATTATTTGCTTGTGTGGTATTATAGAAGTTGAAAATGATGCGACGCGGGACCCTGGCGTCGCGACTGGTACTGGGAATTTTTCCCAAATATGTTTCTGAAATTGTGTGTGTCGCAAAACACAAGTCTCTATGTCGCGATGCAAAAGTAGAGATGCTTATTGGATCATCAACGTGTGTGTAAGCGTCGCGACACATGATCAAAAACTTCCCTAAATTAGTTTTAAATCATTCCAGCTTCACCCTAGCGTGTTAGAGGCCACCCTAACGGCCTCGTATCAGTTCGTGTATATATCTTACATCATGATTTAAGTATGATATGCCTTAAGATAATAATATAAGTTCTTGAGTGAGTGGATACTTTTCCTTAAGTTGATTTTCGTTATGTTATTTTTCACATCAGACTTACTTTTCACATTTAGGGCGTTAGCCAAGTTCATTTTCAGTTATACTTTGATTAGCATGTTTTGAGAAATGGTTTAGATTCAAAGCATGATACATGTTTTCGAGGCATGGGGGGAAAAACTCATCTCAGTATGTAACTTGATTTAGATATGGAATTGACGGATAGAACATGCGTACATGTAGAGGACCGGAGGGACGACGATACGTAATGCCCCCACGTCCTAGTTCAGGACTAGGGATGACAGATGCCCTTAGATCCTATTTCAGGGTCAGGCAGTAGCATAGATCCGCACTCCTGGCGCTAGTTCAGTAGCTTGGGGGACGGTAATACATAACGCCCCAAGACCACTAGTTAGGCTTATGGAGGGACGGCGATACGTAACGCCCCCATGTGTCAAGTTTTTCAGAGACAACTTTTTCAAAGACAGTTTTAGAAACATATATTTTAAAAACAGTTTTCAGAGATAGATTTCAGTGAAAAATTTTCAAAGAAAATGTTTTCAGAGACAGTTTTCAAAAGTAATAATTTTCTAAAAAGAATTTTAGAAGGAAAATTTAGTCTTATAAATATACTCAGAGGTTTACAGACAAAATTAGCCTTTTCAGAAGAGTTTTACAGAAAAAGTATGTTCTCATAGTTTTCTAGTAACAGTTCAATTTTATAACCATGAGATTTAATTAAAGCACATCAGTTTTTATTTTAATCATCCGCTCACTTAGATCGTTCAAACGATCTAACTCCCCCACTTCTAGTTTCTTTATTTTTCAGGATATTCGAGAGGATGGATACTGATTGTAGTCACCAGGGTGTTCGGTCCACCAGGTAAAGTCAGAAATAGAATTTAGTCAATTTAAGTAAACTCCAGTTTCAAATATTTTGTATAACAAAATTGCATAAAAGTATTCGTGTATAGAATTATTAAGATATATGATATTGTATGTTCAGTCGTATGTATATTATTTTACATACTATGTTGAGGATTTGGACAATGGTCCCATTTATGAAATTATATTTGAGAAGCGTGTCAGTATTGTTTGAAGTTAGAAAGTCAAAGGCTTAAGGGGATAGTACGGCCTATTCTCTGCCGGTAGCATCTCCCGGATTAGGGATGTTACAAGAAATGGGTATCATATTGAGACTTTTGATTAAAATAATGTATAATATATATGTATTACCAAAAATAACTTAGTTAAGAAAGATATATTGGAAAAACTTCTGGTTTTCTCATCTAAATTGTATATCCGAAGTTTTCAATAAAAAATTAAGAACTTCGGAGATCCGAACTCAAATTTTCAGATCTCCAAATTTTTATCCAACTTCGGTGTATACTCTAGAGAATCCATATTCTCTGAGGTACACATCGGAGACTGTGGCTAGAAATGCAAATGAGAAACGTTGTGGCTCATTTTGGAAAATAAATATCTTTTTATAATTATTTTTATAAATTTTCAATAAAAATATAATCTCTAATTAAAATGAGAAACATATTAATTAATTAATAATAAATAAAAAAACTATTATAAAATAAAAATATAATCTCTTATTAAAAATATGGTTTCCAAGATGGGGACTAGACCGGTCTCCTCTCCAAGGTTTGAGATCGCTAAATAGCTAAGTGGTCTAGTCCATGAGAAGTAGGCGATGGTCCCTCTAATAGTTATTCTTTCCTCTTCCCACATAATCTATACAATTAATTTTTTTATTACTAAATTTTAAAATTAAATATCTCTAAAATTAATTTTTTTTAATTATAATAATAATAAAATAAGAAACATATTATAATATAAAAATAAATCTTCTATTTAAATTATAAATAAAAATATATCTATAATTTTTTATTATTAAATTGTAAAATTAAAATAAGAAACCTTTTATAATATAAAAACATAATCTCCTATTAAAATAAGAAACATATTAATTTAATTAATTAATTATATAATTCTTATTATTAAATTATAAAAATAAGTCATATTAATTTTTTAAAAATATATATATTGTACATAATCTCTATAATTATTTTTTTATTACTTATTATAATAAAAATATATATTGTAATCTTATGTGACACATAATCTCTATAATTATTATTTTTATGTAAATATAAATTGAAATAAAAAACTATTAGAATATTAAAACATAATCTCCTACTAAAATAAGAGACATAAATAGCAGTAGTCCACAAAAGCTAGTCAATTTTTTAGTTTTTGGGTTTATTATAATTTGTTATTTTATTTTGAATTATTTCATAAATTTTTTCATGAGTTTTTTTATTATTTATTGTGTTTCATGCTGAAGACTCTGAATATTAGCTCTTGCACAGTGACAGTCAAGATTTTAAGTTCGATTAGAAAATTTAAGCTTAAATTGAATAAATTACATTGGAATTCATCTAAAATAAAATTAAATATTTTTAAAGTTATTTATAAGTAAGAATATGTTTTCATATGAGAGAGTAAGACGACAGAGAAACTCTGTTGTGAATTAGAAATACTGTTTGAGAATTGATAAACAAAAAAAAATGAGATAAAAATATTAAGTGTAAGTACACCAATTGTGTAATTTATACTATAAAACTAAATTCTGATCACTTACATTATTAATATCTAAAATCTTATTAAGATTTTTGTTATGATATAAAATTATAATAAAAAAATGTGCTCAATTTGCATAAAGTATGGGCCTTGTAATATATATAAGTTAAACATCTTTAAGGCTCCTTATCGAGCCACATGACGACTTCATACTAAAGTTATAAAATTAAATTAATAAATCTATTAAATAATAATCATATTACAATAAAAATACATATTATAATTTTATAATAATTCTATTATAACAAGAAAAATATATTAGACTATCCTATTAAAATAAAAAAATAATAATATTAAGAAAATATATTATAATAATAAGATATATTATATTACCCCTAAACCCGATAAATTTTTGAATAATATCACAAGTAATCCGACAATATATATATATATATATAAAAGTTAAATATTTGTTAATTAATTTTTTTATTACCTATTATAATAAGAAATATAATATAATATTCTATTAAAATAAAAATATACGTGACACATAATCTCTGTAATTAATATTTTTATAATTAAATTAAAAAATAAATTATTAAATTATAAAACATATTACAATATAAAAATATAATCTCTAATTAAAATGAGAAACATATTAATTAATTAATAATAAATAAAAAAACTATTATAAAATAAAAATATAATCTCTTATTAAAAATATGGTTTCCAAGATGGGGACTAGACCGGTCTCCTCTCCAAGGTTTGAGATCGCTAAATAGCTAAGTGGTCTAGTCCATGAGAAGTAGGCGATGGTCCCTCTAATAGTTATTCTTTCCTCTTCCCACATAATCTATACAATTAATTTTTTATTACTAAATTTTAAAATTAAATATCTCTAAAATTAATTTTTTTTTAAATTATAATAATAATTAAAATAAGAAACATATTATAATATAAAAATAAATCTTCTATTTAAATTATAAAATAAAAATATATCTATAATTTTTTATTATTAAATTGTAAAATTAAAATAAGAAACCTTTTATAATATAAAAACATAATCTCCTATTAAAATAAGAAACATATTAATTTAATTAATTAATTATATAATTCTTATTATTAAATTATAAAAATAAGTCATATTAATTTTTTAAAAATATATATATTGTACATAATCTCTATAATTTTTTTTATTACTTATTATAATAAAAATATATATTGTAATCTTATGTGACACATAATCTCTATAATTATTATTTTTATGTAAATATAAATTGAAATAAAAAACTATTAGAATATTAAAACATAATCTCCTACTAAAATAAGAGACATAAATAGCAGTAGTCCACAAAAGCTAGTCAATTTTTTAGTTTTTGGGTTATTATAATTTGTTATTTTATTTTGAATTATTTCATAAATTTTTTCATGAGTTTTTTTATTATTTATTGTGTTTCATGCTGAAGACTCTGAATATTAGCTCTTGCACAGTGACAGTCAAGATTTTAAGTTCGATTAGAAAATTTAAGCTTAAATTGAATAAATTACATTGGAATTCATCTAAAATAAAATTAAATATTTTTAAAGTTATTTATAAGTAAGAATATGTTTTCATATGAGAGAGTAAGACGACAGAGAAACTCTGTTGTGAATTAGAAATACTGTTTGAGAATTGATAAACAAAAAAAAATGAGATAAAAATATTAAGTGTAAGTACACCAATTGTGTAATTTATACTATAAAACTAAATTCTGATCACTTACATTATTAATATCTAAAATCTTATTAAGATTTTTGTTATGATATAAAATTATAATAAAAAAATGTGCTCAATTTGCATAAAGTATGGGCCTTGTAATATATATAAGTTAAACATCTTTAAGGCTCCTTATCGAGCCACATGACGACTTCATACTAAAGTTATAAAATTAAATTAATAAATCTATTAAATAATAATCATATTACAATAAAAATACATATTATAATTTTATAATAATTCTATTATAACAAGAAAAATATATTAGACTATCCTATTAAAATAAAAAAATAATAATATTAAGAAAATATATTATAATAATAAGATATATTATATTACCCGATAAATTTTTGAATAATATCACAAGTAATCCGACAATATATATATATATATAAAAGTTAAATATTTGTTATTAATTTTTTTATTACCTATTATAATAAGAAATATAATATAATATTCTATTAAAATAAAAATATACGTGACACATAATCTCTGTAATTAATATTTTTATAATTAAATTAAAAAATAAATTATTAAATTATAAAACATATTACAATATAAAAATATAATCTCATATTAAAATAAGAAATCTAAATAGTAGTCGCCCACAAAATATAGCCAATTTTTTTTTTCGGGTCTATTATTATTAATTTTTTAATTAGTTTTTTTTATTTCATGAATTTTTTATTATTTACCATGTATCAGGATACTGACTCTGACTATTAGCTCTTACACAGTGAATTAAAAATATTGTTTGAGAACTGAGAAAAACGAATGAGATATAAGTATTATGTGTAAGTAAATTAATTGTCTCATTTAAACAATAAAACCGATAAGAACTAGAGCATTTACAAGATTAATACATAAAATATATGCTCAATATATATAAAATGCGGCCCCTATACTAGTTTAACTAAAAGATAAATAATTTTACTTATTTTTTAATATTTTTGTAATAATTTTTAGACATCTATCATTTTTGTTTTTCTATACGAATTACAAGCACATTTTTCTTCGAAATGCACATAACATTTAAAGTGTTTCAAGGGGGTATATGTAAAAAGATGCGGCAGACGAGGTTACTTTATCAGTGCATTCATCAACATCATTCTGAAGATAATATTTGCTACATGTAGAGCCCCCACAATCCCTAAGAATCTAAAAAAGGCATTGGGGGAAACTCGAAAAGGATGAAGGGTAAAACGGTAACTTCGTGCATGCCAAATACGCAATCTCTGGCGTCGCAGTGAAAGAAACTTCCTTGAACGGTGCCGTTTAGTGTACGTTGGCGACTAGATGAACCTGTGCCAGCAGATACTAATTTCCCGGTTTTTTTCCCCTTAAAAATATGTTATATTTGTTTACGTGTGGGATGCGCGTCAATAAACGAGACTAGTCCGAGCTGTCCACGACGTCGTTTTCCGAAATTTTTGGCGTCAAAGTAGTAGATTCTTTGGGCCTTAGGATTTACCTGAGGAAGGGAGGTCGCCGCTTCAATTTCTCTTTTAGCGAGCACCATTTTAACGCGATAAAATCAATGTATCGCAAGTGGCAGTGCCCTTTTTGGTTTATTCTGGTTGCGCCGAATAAACCAGCAAATGACATTTAAATCCTATTCCATCGGCCTCTAATTTCTGTTTCTTCATTATCCCTTTTATATCATGTGATAAAATTTTGAATTCAAAAGAAATTGCCTAGGATATTAATTGATTGGTTTATAATATAAATATATTATATATCTATCAAATCTAGATTTTTAAGTGTAAAATTATGTAGTGGGTAGGAATGATAAATAAGTATTATCTGAATTCATAAATAAACATATGAATCCAAATGTCAATATTATCTCGATGGATTTTCGAATATTTGAATCCACGAAAAAATTAGATTTAGATTTTTTTATATTATTTAATTTTGAATATCAAAAATAAATAAAATAATAGTTTATAATTAAATCGTATCAATTTAACATCCAAAATAACATATGCAGTTCAAAATCCATCTAAAATAAAATAAATTTAAATGCAAAAATATATAAAAAAATCTTTGAAATAATAATAATAATAATAATAACAACAACAACAAAAACAACGTTGACAATCAAAAATTGCAATAATCGTCCTGATCTGCCTAACAGCTGAATCGTCCAATCAGTCTAATTTGTAAATCACTCGATCAGTGGCCAAATCGTCCCAACTAGCTGAAGCAACGCTCGAATCAAGGAGCAGTTGTTAGAAGGAACGGATATGCCGAGAGCAGCGGAACGCGCACGAGATCAAATCTCGAGCAATTTTTTTTCGGAAATACACTAAAAAGTCTATTAAAATATTTATCTCTATAAACTTAAAATTATTCCAATGCACTAAAAATCATATATCATCATATATTAATTTTCCATGCATTAATATAATTTCCATAAACTTGAATAAATATTCTAAACACTTTAAAAAATTTATCAACACTTAATAAAATAATCTAAGCATCAAAATATTCTCCAACAATTGTCAAATATAAACCAAGCATATAAAATCAATATATCATCCATACATTAATTTTTTATACTCTTTGATACTTAAAAAATTCCTCACCTACTTGCTTATAATTGTCCAACAAATCCATAAATAATTTTCTCAACTACAATAACAAACCAACAATAAATTTATAAAATAAATTTACCTACAATAGCTTTGAGTGCTTGCCAATTTTTGGAGAAGCTGTGCTTCCAAGCCCCAAATCCACCAAGCACTTTGAATCTTTGAACTTCTTCTATCTCTACCAAATCAAGCTACTTGAAGAACAAATCTTGGTGACCAAAAGGTGGTTTGATCACTTCAGAATGACAACAAAAATTTCCCTAAAGTTTAACCCTTAAACCCTAGAAAAATTAACACTTCAAGCACACGAATTAATCCTTAACACTTAAGGATTAATTTCATGTTCTTGATATCTTGTTGGATAATTTTTGGTGAAAATTATGGCTCGAATTTTGGAGAGAAAAAATTCATTTCTTTTTCTTGTTTATGTTCGGCAGAGGAGAGGAGCAAAAGAAAAAAAAATTAGTTCATTTTCTTTTTGTTCTACTTTCGGCCGGCAGAGAGTGGAGAGAAAAAGTAAAAAAAAAAAAAAAAAATTGCTTCTTTTTCATTTTATTTTTATTAAAATTAATTAAAAAAAACAAAACAAAACCATTTAATTAAACCATGGTACAAGAGAATCTTTTCCCTACACCACAAATTTCAAAAATTTAACTTAACTAAAGTTAAACAAAATATCTCACCAACCAAGTTAACTAAAATATAATTAAATGATTTTAGTTACTTTAACCAAAAATATTCAATTACATTAAATATAGTTACCTTAAATAATTAATACCTCTATTTTTATAATCTAAGAAATTAATTTTGTATATTAATTTAACAATTAAATTAATTCACTAATTAATTACTAATTTTATGTAAATCAAATTTACATCTATTATACAATAAACTTATATCAACTCTTGATATAAATTAATTAATTCAATAAAATTAATTCATCTCATGAATTATCATATAAAACAATTTAATCTTAAAACTCAAAATACTTTGTCAACATTTGACGAAAGTAGCCCTAGTACTCAACGAGTAAACTTAATATAGTGGAACTCTCTAGGCTCACGTTCGGTTGTTAAATATACTTGTATGAACATTCATGAAGCCTTGCCCACCTACAAATCATGACTAAAAACAACACGACACGCTGAACCATATAAGTTGAGGTTAAAACGTTAATATATAGTCCTTTCGTCATTACCGTCAACTATTGAGTAAGGTTATAGTTGTACTGCCAAAACCTTATCGACTCAATATATAATAAATTTTCATAATTATATTCCATTAATAAATAATATATGAAAAATTCTTATTCAATATTATTCATAATGTTAAAAAAATAATTTCTTCAACGAATTTTTGGCCGAAAGATTTTCGGAATATTCTCTGAAAAATTTCTGTAAACATAATCCAACCATATGGACTAACGAATCCTCATATTAAGACACACCAATCTTCGTGAGCATCGATCTATACCTAACAGTCATCCAGAGGTTAGATCATAAAAGGTTTCTGACATACATGACATTAGACATAGAGGATCACTCACAAGTTCATCGTGGTGTCTCAAGTCAAAGGACCACAATAACTACTCAACTCGAAAAAAAATAACTATTGACAGTTTTATGGAATATTTATTAGTCATCTTCTATGAATTTGTTCGATATTCATTCTACTAATGAATATCTGCATATGTTGAGACAAACCATATGTCCATTACTTATATAAACCATGCATTAGTCTTACCAATATAATGACCGACTCATGTCAATAGATCTAGACCAGGAATAATTTATATTCGAGAGAATACGAAATCTCTAACTCTTAGAGTAATCTAACGCTTAGATTTACAGTATATAAATAGAAGTAATAAATTACCATACAAACAAATAAATAATCATGATAAAGAAAATATTACACTGCATAAATAATAAATATTCATACAAAAAAATGGTACTCGATCACCATTTCCAACACTCTTACTTGATCTAGTGCCATTCATGATGGTATCTAATACCCATTGACTCCACGTGCTTCTCACACAACTTGGGAGTTAAGGCTTTAGTCAGTGGGTCAGCTATATTTTCTTCAGTTCGTACTTTACAAACTATAATGCCACCTCGAGCCAAAATTTCTCTAATTATGTGATACTGTAACATCCCGCCTAGGTCAGGATGCTACCGGCATGAGACAGGAGAACCCATCTCCATAAGCCTCTGATTCTAACGAAAATTCGGCATAATGTATTCGTAACATCATGCAACTTGTCCTAAAGCCAGCATCCATATAACAAGAACCAAATATCTCGGCCTCCGGCCGGTATATCAACATCAAGGCCTCATGCCTGAACTCAATGAACAAAATATAAAACTTGGCCTCCGGCCAGAACTCGAAAATAAAACTATGCTATAACAAAACTATTACATAACTCATACAGAGGAAATACAATGCAAATACAAAGACAAGGGCCGTGAGGAACCATAACTTCACCTAGGACACGGGACTCTCTGTTGACTGCAAATTGGGGCGATCCACTGTCTTCAAAGTCTTCACCAAACTTCTGCTACTGACATGCAAAATTACAACAGAAATGGTGTGAGTCATAATGACTTAGTAAGTAATCATGCTCTAACTACATCATAAACACACAATAGCTTATATTTTCGTTTCATTAAGTTTCTTAACCTATCTTTTACTATAATCATGCAATTACTTTGCCCTCCTTAATTCTCAAACTGTATACATCTCTCATATAAGATTACATAGTTAACAAGATAATCAAAGCGTACTATTTAAATTCTGCTTAACTCTCTTATTTTCCAGATGCCTGAAGTACCATCAACTCAGCTTTCTCTATACTATTGCTCATCACATTCTTTTATTACTTACATACAATCTAAGATTAAATCACTCATTCACATCTATTCATCATATCATGTTATTAATCTTACACACTTACTTGAATTCATAATGTTCAATCATGCATATACGAAACCAAACCTCATACGTACCTCATAAGTCATAATTCTATAACACCTGTATATCGTGCTCACAATATATAACATATATTCATTGTAAGTCATAAATCTCTTATGCATACATATGTACCAACATATATTCTTAGGTAGCGTTATATTCATTTATCTTAAACTACAAAGTTCAAATCCATTATCACTGACCATGCTACTATGTACTTGTATTCTACATATGTTACTTCGATATGAATATGCTACACACAAAATCATCCATATATATATACATAAGCATAATAATGAGATCATGTATCAATGTTAACGGTATGAATCTAATATACTCATGCTATGATGCTTTGTCAACTACCATATGTATCTCATAAGAATCACCAGAATCCATGATATATATGCATGATGGTAAATCCTACTCTGCTCTAACATGTTATACTTTCTGAAAATCCTTCTGAAAGCTCTTTGCTGAAAATTGTATCTCACTCTTTCTTTCTGAAAAAGCTCTTTCGGAAAACTGTAACTGGAAACTGAAAAGTGTTTGAAACTGTAATCTGTATTTGAAAACTGAAACTGTATCTCAAAACTGTAAACTATGTCTGAAAACTGTAACTGAAACTTTCTCTGAGTTCCGTATCTCTGAAAACTATTTTCTGAAAAAAATCTGATATTTCAAAACTTTTTTCTGAAAACTAGTATCTGAGTGTCTGTAGAAAAACTGACGCATGGAGGCGTTACGTCTCGCCGTCCCCCCATACGCCCTAGAGTCAGATATGCAAATCCATGACATTGGGGCGTTACGTATCGCCGTCCCCCAAAGCATGCCATACCTGCCCTGAAACTGGTGGCCTTGGGGTGTTACGTCTCGTCGTCCCCCTCAGTCCTCGACATGTGCACATGTCTCTGAATCCGTCAATTCCAATAATGTACAACTGGGATGGGTCAAATCTCAAATCCCGAATCTAAGGTATCCGTCAAGTCCATACTGTGTCTCAAGTTACATACTGGGGTGAGTTTTTACCTCATGCCCCGAAAACCATAAAATCATGATCTGTATTTTAAAACTGAAAGAAATCTTTTTTTGAAATATAATGTATTTCAAAACATCTGAAATTTTTCTCTGAAACCTTTGAAATCTTTGAAAATATTTTTATCTTTTACTCGACTACTGAAAACTTTAACACACACACACATGCAGATGCTTTCTCATTATCCTTTCTACCTTAACCATGTTTAACTATATGTTTATTCCATACTATCAAATATGTTCATGCACGTGTTTATGCATATATGCAAGTAATGAATTATGTATTCTATTCCTTACATGCTTACATTTTGAATCATCTCACATTTACTATGTTTATACTATTCTCAGTATACTTACACATTTATACCATCATAACTAGGCTTACCTCTATAACTTACCTTGCTGGTGGCTCACAAACAACATAAAGCATAATTTATTGTCATACACACGCGATCGAAACTATTCTACTATATCAGACTTCAAACATATATGAGTTTTCAAGTTCTTAGTTCTTAAACTTATTTACCATTTCCTGACTATCAACTTGTGCTCAAGAGTCTCATATCATAAACTTACATATATTCACATGCCATGTATATACTACTCATGCATACTAGTATTCTTATATAATGTCTAAATTACAAACTTTCATTCATGTCACTGGTCTCATTCCCTAAGATGTAGTTTTCTACATCCCCCAAACCCAAGTCTCATTTAATTATGATTATAAACATAACATCATTCATATGCTCTATCTGTCTATATAAATACATATACTTATTTACCTCTAGACATGCGTCTCTTTACTTCTATATACTCATGCTTATCTCTTGCTTGTGTGCATGCTTATGATTGTTTATTCTCATCTATGTTTGCATACAAATACACCTGTCTCTTTATCCTATATTCATCTTTATATATATATATATAGATTTCATAAATCTATCGATATATGATTACGCCTAAATATGACTCGTGGTTATCGCAGTATAGCTGGGGTGTCGATTCCTCAGAGAGATGGTTACATGAACTAATTTACTCAACGAAAATGTTAACGGTAACTTAATAAATAAAACAATAAAAATTGGTAATTAAATTAAAGATAAATAAAATAATGAAAAGATATTAAAAGATAATGGCAGAGAGATATGACAAAGCTTCGGGAATCCCTCTTGCATCGAACTCCTATATTCAGTTATTAATTCCTATTACTACTCAGTTGAGGGTTTCACATCCCAAACCAACAACCGGAAGATATTCAATTCTAAGCATATTAAATTCTAAGGTAATTAATGATTATTTTCTCTATGTTAACAGCATACAAAAGTCATCGTTACGAGCTATCTAACTTCGACAATATACCCTCAGGCAATACTGCAGCAGAAGACCAACACGCAAAACAACTTTACCAGTCACAATTAAATTCGCAAACCACACATAGAAGAAGCATGACTGGATCTATATGGGATTTGACAAAATATAATTTCTGGATTAATAAATCGAAGGATGATAGAAAATAATAAACATCAATTTATTAAACAATTAAAAGGTTCATAGGAATCAAAAACATAAATAATAAAATCCAACACAAGAGTTCATCCATAGCTTTGCTTAGGGGATTAGTTCTTCATAAAAAAATAAAAATAACCCGGAATTGGAGAGAATTATTGTTCTGAATCATCACGGCTCCGCGTCACGGTTTCAAAGCTCTGATTTCTTCTATTGTTTTCTCGGAACTGCTCACTGCTTGCGTTTTTGCCCTTGGCGCTGCTTCTTTGCTTTCGGCAGCTTCTGATTTTTTTATTTGTCTCGCGCTGCAAGGGCTGCTTCACGCAGCCACTTACGTTGCATGGTGCATGTTTTTTATAATGATAAAAAAATCCAAACCCTAGTTCACGTCCCCTAACCGACTTCCTCTTTTTCACGTGGCTGACCTCTTTAATTTTAGTCAAAACTGCTTCTCTTTCTTCACGTGGCTTCTTCAAGGCCCACGTGTGTCTTCTATTTCTTGTCAACCATTGTTTGTTTTGTAAACTCAAACATCAAATTAGGGCCCCACATTGCAAGCTTCTGTCTTTGTCAAATTCTCGGCACTTTATCTTTTATTTTTCACGTCTGCCACCTTTGTTGCTTTATTCTTCTCCCTTTGACTTGGTCAAAAGTTGCAGCCCTTCTCTTTTGTTTTAAACAAGCAACAATTTTCCTCTTTCATGTTTTTCTTTCTAAACCCTACAATATAAAGAGAAGAATTAGTAATATTAACTTTAAATACTATATATTTTATAAATTAATATAATGATTAAAATATATAGTAAAATATGTAATATATAACTAAATGCTGAACAATAAACCCGAATAAGTGATGTTTCAAAGTACGTTTTCACGCACTTATCAATATACTACCTTATTACATTACTAGTTTCGAACATCGTTAAGTCTACCAAGTACTCAGAACATGAGTTACTTACCTGGCTAGGCGAACGCCCGCGATCCGGGTCCGATCTGTCAAACAAGTAATAACACAAGGTTAGTACCGCTATTTGCGGAACTTCCAACTCATCTATAATAACTACGGGCTTCCCCGGAACACCCGAATCATCCCTGATACTACGATCTAAACTCCATTACTCTAATACATACTTACTTGCTATTCTAAATTAGCTAAATGGGTCTTATTCTCATTTTACACATGTGCAACAAAACTTGCGGAAAAGTTTCCGCAAACGCTACGGGAGGATCTCGAAACCTCCGAACTAACCCAAAATTACTTAATTACCCTCGTAATACCATAATTACATCATAACTATATTTACGATCATCTACGCTCAATCACGCGAGAAACTCTGTTTTACCGGAATCTCGCTAATACAACCGGATCGATCAAATCTAATCTGTTTCTCCCCGGATTCTACCACATTTATCGTTTTAACATATTAAATCATATCCAATTCATTTCAAGGCAATTCGCTAGACTACGAAACTACCGGAAATATCCGAATATAAATCAATACACTTTGAAATATCAAATTCTAAACGGAGAGTCGTACCGAAATTCCGAGGCCATATTCGGACTCCCACCGGCCATACGAACGCATTGGTGTCGACAGAATTCTGATCGGAGCTACCGTTCGACATGGGTTTACTATTCATCACGGCTTTCTTCCATTTCGTGTGCAATCGGCCGTTGTTCGGCGAAATCGACTCCGCACACTCTTAGTAATCGTCGAGAGCTAGGTGACACGGCTCGTGAAATGACCCGACGAGCCAAGATCAGACAACCCATTGCGCGCCACTTCTCCTTCGTTTTCTGCCATTCGCCGGTGATCCAGGGTCGCTGCGGGCCACCCACACAGGCAAGGTGGCCGGGCGCTCCTTTCCCGACCGTCGCGCCGACCGACGGTGGCCGGGAAGTGGCCGGCGCGACCAAGGGCGAATTTTGGGGGGAAGGGGTCGGGTGGAGGAAGAGTAAAGGGTTTGCCATTTTTGCAATTTATTAAAACTTTAAGGCTTTATATACTAGGCTAAAAAATATCAATTTAGTCCCCGCGAAAATTACAAATCAGCCCCAATTCTGGAATCTTCTGGAATATCGCAATTTCGGAGCCCTTCTTATGGGATTCTAGTGTTCAACACGAAAATTATTCGTCTCGGAAAAACGAGTCTGATGGTTTAAAAATCATCTCGATCGGAGTTCATTTGCAAATTATGTGGCCAAAACTGTAAACTTTACTCGTATTACAAAAATCGCGTAACTGACTTTTGATCCGTCGCGTTTTCCAACGCGACGAATATTCAAAATCAATTATTCCAACTCATGTAACATCACTTAAACTCTTATTCTTCATCATCTTCATGCTCCGAGACTAAAATATCTGTCCGGGAATCTTCTAAAACAGTCTCCAAAATCCGGGATGTTACATTCACCTCTCCTTATAAAAATTTCGTCCTCGAAATTTCTTCGTCCTCACAACTATTGCTTCCAACCCAGTCTCATGTGTGGTAACTATCTTACTCTAAACTCCACCGATATAACTTCTCTGTCTCAACTGTTAACTAATCTCTATCTATAAGCTAATATCATTAACAACTCATCCACGGCTTTAAACTAACTATACTGGTCTAATTCTCATCTCTAACTATACTGATCTGGCTCTTATCTTAGACCGTACTGTTTTGGTTCTTATCTCGAATCATCTGGCCTCACTCGGGCCCTAAACTAATTCTATCTTATGCTTGCTGATTCTCTGATCCAAAGGCCACAAAAGTACAAACTTAATCCAATATCTTCCTTTATGTAGATAGTTAATCTATTCACAACAAATGAGTCACCCATGGACTCATATTCAAGCAAACAAGGCACTGAACAATACAATCATATCATATCAAATAATCATATAAAAT
Source organism: Zanthoxylum bungeanum (assembly GCA_019454045.1). Classification (NCBI taxonomy): domain Eukaryota; kingdom Viridiplantae; phylum Streptophyta; class Magnoliopsida; order Sapindales; family Rutaceae; genus Zanthoxylum; species Zanthoxylum bungeanum. The sequence continues at coordinate 27,944 of SKCR01038475.1, read as the reverse complement.
ACATACAAAGACCTACGTGGTCTTTACTAAACTGAATACAATCTCCGACATTTGGATCCCCACAATTGCAGTCACTGACTTCTAAATCATGCCACTGACTCTGACTCTTAAACCATGCTCTGATACCACCTTTGTAACATCCCGCCTAGGCCAGGATGCTACCTGCAGGAGACAGGAGAACCCATCTCCATAAGCCTCTGATTCTAACAAAACTTAGGCATGATGTATTCGTAACATCATGCAACTTGGCCTAAAGCCAGCATCCATACAACAAGAACCAAACATCTCGGCCTCCGGCCGGTATATCAACATCAAGGCCTCAGGCCTGAACTCAATGAATAAAATATAAAACATGGCCTCCGGCCAGAACTCGAAAATAAAACTATGCTATAACAAAACTATTACATAACTCATACAGAGGAAATACAAAGCAAATACAAAGACAATGGCCGTGAGGACCCATAACTTGACCCAGGACACGGGACTCTCTGTTGACTGCAAATTGGGGCGATCCACTGTCTTCAAAGTCTTCACCAAACTTCTGCTACTGACCTGCAAAACTACAACAGAAATGGTGTGAGTCATAATGACTCAGTAAGTAATCATGCTCTAACTACAGCATAAACACACAATAGCTTATATTTTCATTTCATTAAGTTTCTTAACATATCTTTTACTATAATCATGCAATTACATTGCCCTCCTTAATTCTCAAACTGTATACATCTCTCATATAAGATTACATAGTTAACAAGATAATCAAAACGTACTATTTAAATTCTGTTTTAACTCCATTATTTTCCAGATACCTGAAGTACCATCAACTCAGCTTTCTCTATACTATTACTCATCACATTCTTTTATTACTTACATACAATCTAAGATTAAATCACTCACTCACATCTATTCATCATATCATGTTATTAACCTTACACACTTACTTGAATTCATAATGTTCAATCATGCATATACGAAACCAAACCTCATACATACCTCATAAGTCATAATTCTATAACACTTGTATATCGTGCTCACAATATATAACATATATTCATTGTAAGTCATAAATCTCTTATGCATACATATGTACCAACATATATTCTTAGGTAGTGTTATATTCATTTATCTTAAACTACAAAGTTCAAATCCATTATCACTGACCATGCTACTATGTACTTGTATTCTACACATGTTACTTCGATATGAACATGCTACACACAAAATCATCCATATATATATACATAAGCATAATAATGAGATCATGTATCAATGTTAACGGTATGAATCTAATATACTCATGCTATGATGCTTTGTCAACTACCATATGTATCTCATAAGAATCACCAGAATCCATGATATATATGCATGATGGTAAATCCTACTTTTCTCTAAAATGTTATGCTTTGAGAAAATACTTTCTGAAAATCCTTCTGAAAGCTCTTTGCTGAAAACTGTATCTCACTCTTTCTTTCTGAAAAAGCTCTTTCGGAAAGACTGTAACTGGAAACTGAAAAGTGTTTGAAACTGTAATCTGTATTTGAAAACTGAAACTGTATCTTAAAACTGTAAACTATGTCTGAAAACTATAACTGAAACTTTCTCTGAGTTTTGTATCTCTGAGAACTAATTTCTGAAAAAAAATATGATATTTCAAAACTTCTTTCTGAAAACTGGTATCTGAGTGTCTGTAGAAAAACTGACGCATGGAGGCGTTATGTCTCGCCGTCCCTCCATACGCCCTAGAGTCAGATATCCAAATCCATGACATTGGGGCGTTACGTATCGCCGTCCCCCAAAGCATGCCATACCTGCCTCGAAATTGGTGGTCTTGGGGCGTTACGTCTCGCCGTCCCCCAAGCCACAAAATGGAGCTGGGGGTGCGGATCTATACTACCACCCAAGCTCAAACTAGGGTCTAGGGGCGTTACATATCGCCGTCCCCCAAGCCTATCTGGAGGATCTGAGAGCGTCCCCTCAGTCCTCGACATGTGCACATGTCTCTGAATCCGTCAATTCCAACAATGTACAACTGGGATGGGTCAAATCCCAAATCCCGAATCCAAGGTATCGGTCAAGTCCATACTGTGTCTCAAGTTACATACTAGGGTAAGTTTTTACCTCATGCCCCGAAAACCATAAAATCATGATCTGTATTTTAAAACTGAAAGAAAGCTTTTTCTGAAATATATTGTATTTCAAAACATCTGAAACTTTTCTCTGAAACCTTTGAAATCTTTGAAAATATTTTTATCTTTTACTCGACTACTGAAAATCTTAACACACACACACATGCAGATGCTTTCTCATAATCCTTTCTACCTTATCCATGTTTAACTATATGTTTATTCCATACTATCACATATGTTTATGCACGTGTTTATTCATATATGAAGTAATGAATTATGTATTCTATTCCTTACATGCTTACATTTTGAATCATCTCACATTTACTATGTTTCTACTATTCTCAGTATACTTACACATTTATACCATCATAACTAGGCTTACCTCTATAACTTACCTTGCTGGTGGCTCACAAACAACATAAAGCATAATTTATTGTCATACACACGTGATCGAAACTATTCTACTATATCAGACTTCAAACATATATGAGTTTTCAAGTTCTTAGTTCTTAAACTTATTTACCATTTCCTGACTATCAACTTGTGCTCAAGAGTCTCATATCATAAACTTACATATATTCACATGCCATGTATATACTACTCATGCATACTAGTATTCTTATATAATGTCTAAATTACAAACTTCCATTCATGTCACTGGTCTCATTCCCTAAGGTGTAGTTTTCTACATCTCCCAAACCCAAGTCTCATTTAATTATGATTATAAACATAACATCATTCATATGCTCTATCTGTCTATATAAATACATATATTTATTTACCTCTAGACATGCGTCTCTTTACTTCTATATACTCATGTTTATCTTTTGCTTGTGTGCATGCTTATGATTGTTTATTCTCATCTATGTTTGCATACAAATATACCTGTCTCTTTATCCTATATTCATCTTTATATATATATAGATTTCATAAATCTATCGATATACTACCTTATTACATTACTAGTTTCGAACATCGTTAAGTCTACCAAGTACTCAGAACATGAGTTACTTACCTGGCTAGGCGAACGCCCGCGATCCGGGTCCGATCTGTCAAACAAGTAATAACACAAGGTTAGTACCGCTATTTACGGAACTTCCAACTCATCTATAATAACTACGGGCTTCCCCGGAACACCCGAATCATCCCTGATACTACGATCTAAACTCCATTACTCTAATACATACTTACTTGCTATTCTAGATTAACTAAATGGGTCTTATTCTCATTTTACACATGTGCGGCAAAACTTGCGGAAAAGTTTCTGCAAACGCTACGGGAGGATCTCGAAACCCCCGAACTAACCCAAAATTACTTAATTACCCTCATAATACCATAATTACATCATAACTATATTTACGATCATCTACGCTCAATCGCGCGAGAAACTCCGTTTTACCGGAATCTCGCTAATACAACCGGATCGATCAAATCTAATCCGTTTCTCCCCGGATTCTACCATATTTATCGTTTTAACATATTAAATCATATCCAATTCATTTCAAGGCAATTCGCTAGACTATGAAACTACCGGAAACATCCGAATATAAATCGATACACTTTGAAATATCAAATTCTAAAGGGAGAGTCGTACCGAAATTCCGAGGCCATAATCGGACTCCCGCCGGCCATACGAATACGCTGGTGTCAACAGAATTCTGATCGGAGCTACCGTTCGACATGGGTTTACTGTTCACCGTGGCATTCTTCCTCGTTTCGCGTGCAATCGTCCGTTGTTCGGTGAAATCAACTCGGCACACTCGTAGTACTCGTCGAGGGCTTCGATTTGGTAGGTGGCAAGGCTCGTGAAACGACCCGCGGGATCGGACAACCCATTGCGTGCCACTTCTACTTCATTTTCTGCCGGTCACCCACATATGCAGGGTCGCCGCCGGTCACCCACATATGCAGGGTGGCCGGGCGCTCCTTTCCCGACCGTCACGCTGGCCGGCGGTGGCCGGGAAGTGGCCGGCTCGACCAAGGGCGAATTTTGGGGGGAGGGGGTCGGGTGGAGGAAGAGTAAAGGGTTTGCCATTTTTACAATTTATTAAAACCTTAAGGCTTTATATACTAGGCTGGAAAATATCAATTTAGTCCCCGCGAAAATTACAAATCAGCCCCTATTCTAGAACCTTCTGGAATATCGTAATTTCGGAGCTCTTCTGATGCGATTCTCGAAAAGTGTTCAACACGAAAGTTGTTCTACTCGGAAAAACGAGTCTGATGATTCAAAAATCAGCTCGATAGGAGTTCGTTTACAAATTCTGTGGACAAAACTATAAACTTTACTCGTATTATAAAAATCAAGTAACTGACTTTTTATCCGTCGCATTTTCCAACGCGACGAATATTCAAAATCAATTATTCCAACTCATGTAATATCACTTAAACTCTTATTCTTCATCCTCTTCATGCTCCGAGACTAAAACATCCGTCCGGAAATCTTCTAAAACAGTCCCGAAAATCTGGGATGTTACAGATACTTTCGTTCCACATGCTTAGATTTCTGATGAGCGCGAGGTTCATTGGCTTGAGCTATCGCACCATTGTTGTCACAGAATAATGGAATAGGATCTACTATAGATAGGACTACTCCAAGCTCCGCAACAAACTTTTTGATCCAGACATCTTCTTTTGTGGCTTCTAAAACAGCAATGTATTCTGCCTCGGTGTTGGAATCAACTGTCGAACCCTGCTTAGTGCTCTTCCAACTAATGGCACCACCATTGAGTGAAAACAAAAATCCAGATATAGACTTTCCATCATCTGGATCAAATTGAAAATCTGAATCCGTGTAACCTCTCAATTGTAAGTCATTTTCTCCATAAATGAGAAACTTCTCCTTAAGCTATTTTAGGATATGTTTCACAGCCATCCAATGGTTCTGACCCAGACAGACTGATAATGAGTTGTAACACTTACAGCCATGCTGATATCAGGTCTAGTACACAACATGGCATACGTTATGCTACCAACAGCGGAAGCATATAGCCTGCTAACCATTTTAGCTCTTTCATCATATGTCTTAGGACATATTTTCTTAGACAAATGAATACTATATTTAAAAGGCACATTGACTGTCTTACAGTCAATAAAATTGTACATTTTTAGGATCAAATCAATGTACTTGGATTGAGAGAGTCCTATCAACCTCCTCGCTCTATCTCTATAAAGCTTTATACCTAATATATAAGAGGCCTCTCCCAAATCCTTCATGGAAAAATTCTTACTTAGATAGGCTTTGACAGATTGTAACTTACCTATATCGTTTCCGATAATTAGTATATCATCAACATAAAACACTACGAAGACTACCATGCACCCACTATCCTTTTTATAGACATAAGATTTCTCTTCGTTTTTAATGAAACCAGATAATCTGATCACATCGTCAAAACGAAGATTCCAACTACGGGAAGCTTATTTAAGTCCATAAAAAGACCTTTTAAGCTTACATATCAGATTGGGATCTTTGGCAAATGTGAATCCCTCGGGTTGTTCCATATAGATATCTTCCTCAAGATTTCCATTCAGAAAAATCATTTTCACATCCATCTGCCAAATTTCATAATCATAATGTGCGGCAATAACTAATAAAATCCTGATTGACTTAATCATGGCTATAGGAGAAAATATTTCCTCATAATCAATACCATATTTCTGAGTATATCCTTTTGCTACTAGTCGGTTCTTAAAGGTTTCAACCTTTCCATCGGGCCCCCGTTTCCTCTTGTAAATCCATTTACAACTGATAGGAACAATTTCGTCATGAAATGGAACCAAGTCCCAGACTTGATTATCATGTATTGAGGCAATCTCGGATTTCATAGCTTCCAGCCATTTCTCTGCATCTATGTCTAACATCGCCTATCTGTAGGTTAAATGATCCATTTCTTCGATTAAGAAAACATCGAGGGTCCTATATCTAACAGGGAAGCTCGATATCCTTTGTGACCTACGGGGTGGTTGTGTTTTCCTGAACTTTTGGTTCTATCGTCGATTCAATGTTACTTTGATTGACTTCATAAAGATCAATCATTATATGATCTACACTTTCTAACATAAATTGTGTTTCTAAGAAAGTTACATTTTGAGCAATAAATACATTTCGGTCCTCGGGATCATAGAACTGATATCCAACGGAATTTTTATAATATCCAACGAATCGATACTTGTACCCTCTAGGTGTAAGTTTATCTCACTGTGCAACTCTTACATAAGCAGGACAACCCCAAATCTTAACATACTTAAGACTCGGTTTCCTTCCAGTTCATAACTCATACAGAGTGGTCGGAATGGCTTTCGATGGAACTTTGTTCAGAAGATGAGCGGCAATGTCTAGACCATGGCCCCACAAGTATATAGGTAGATCAGTAAAACTCATCATCGATCGAACCATATCTAATAAAGTTTGATTCCTCCTCTCCGAAACACCATTATGTTGAGGAATGCCTGGAGGAGCATACTGAGCGAGAATCCTATTATCTTTTAAATAACTCATGAACTCACTACTCATGTACTCACCTCATTGATCTTATTGAAGGCATTTCAAGAGTTTTTTGTATTGTTTCTCTCTTCAAATCGGTATTCTTTAAACTTTTCAAAAGTTTTCAATTTGTGTTTCATAAGAAACACATAAACATATCGTGACAAATCATCGATAAAAGTTTCAAAGTATTGAAACCCACCCATGGCAGCATGATTTATTGGATCACATACATCGGAATGTACAAGTTCCAATAAATCATTAGCACGGTGTCCAACACCACTAAATGAGGATTTGGTCATTTAACCTTGAATACAATATTCACAAACTGATAAATGTTCTATGGTTAGATCCGATATCAAACCATCCTTAACTAGTTTGGTTAGGCATTTTATGCTTATATGACCTAATCTCATATGCCACAGTTCTGTGTTATTTACTTCATCAGATCTTTTCCTTTTAGATTTCTCTATATTAAAGACATCACGACTTTTTGCTAGAATGTAATGACCATCAACCATGGGACATGAAACAAGCAAAACATTCATATTATCATATAAATCCAAAAGACTGTCTTTAATATTTATATGAAATCCTTCGTTGTCAAGTACATGAAGTGAGATGATTTGTCGTATAATAGACGGCACAAAATAACAGTTATTAAGTTTAATATTACATTCATCAGAGAGTTTTAAAAATAAAATATCTACTGATTTTACTAGTAGAGAATCGTCATTCTCTACTCCCAGCTGGATCTCTCCTAGCTTTAATCTTCTAGTTTCTCTCAGATCCTACAACGAAGTGCAAATATGAGAGGGACAAGCAGTGTCTAACACCCAAGTTGAACTAGAATCAAAAGCAAGTGTAATGTCAATAATAGGAAAACAAATATTTGAGGGAGATTTCTTCAAAGAAGCTAAATACTTGGACAATTGCGTTTCCAGTGTCCAAGTATGCCGCATTGGAAACATTTTATTTTGCAACATCCGTCTTCACCTTTAGCTTATAACCCCTACAAAAGTAACCTTAGGATCTTTACCTGTAATTTTTTTTCCTGTTTCTTCCTAGTCGGCTTTTGAGAAGCCTGAGATGCTCCAGAAGAAGAAGCACTAGTAACCATGAAAGCAGAACTATTCTTATTTATGTCATCTTGAGCCGTCAGCAACATATTATGCAACTCAGAATATGTGGGAAGCATCTTATGCATGTTAAAGTTAACAATAATGTCCTTGAAATACTTAGGAAGAGATGCGAGAATCACAATATTCCCGAGGCGGTTGTCAATAGGAATATCCATCCTTTCGAGCTCTTTGATATAATCTATTAGCTTCAACACATGTGGGCTAACAGGTTTTCCCTCCAGGAGGAAAGTATGAAAAACCTCGACAGCCACCTTATGCATCTCTACCTGTGGTCGATCACTGAATAGTTCCTTCATATGCAACAATATGGATCCGGAATCAAGCATTAGCATATACTTCCTCTGTAGTTTCGGCACCATAGATCCCAAGATGTATGATCGGACTTTCTGATCATCATCCTTCCATCTTTTGAACGTCTCACATTCCTCATCTAAAGCATCATCTGAAACCCTTGCGGGCATTGGAAGATCTAGAACATATTCAAGTTGCTCCGCTTGACAGAGAATTCAGAGATTCATGAGCCAAATATTATAATTAACAGTACCCTGGAGCATATGCGTATCAAGTATATGCGAAATTGGGTTCGAAATAGACATTCTATCTACACAAGCTAAAAAAAAATTAAGCGGAAAATAATATTTAAATATCATGATAATAACACTAAATGGAGTATGAAATTACTTTTTCTAAAAAGTGCCCTCGTATTGTCTCACATATTCTTTGTAATCTCTATAGACAAGAATACATAAATTTAACTCTTAAATCCCACAATGAGAAGTAAATCATTCTTGACAATTACCAAAGTCTCACGCTTTAGCAATATTGACCATTGTAAATTCGATAGGTAGACAACTATTGTCAATTGTATCTCATGCAACTCTTACATTCGGTCATAAATCGAATCTTATCCTCAAGCTTTAGCAATATTGGATAATTCAATTTTAGATCAACTTGTCTATCGTCAAAAGTAAGATACTAATATTATCCTCACGCTTTAGCAATATTGGATAATATTTTCTCTTAAATTTGACTCATCTCATGTTTAACCAGATTAGAACAAAATATTATAATCAATCCCTCACGCTTTAGTAATATTGGGAATAATCATAATGGTTTAACTAACACCGTATGGTTTAACTAACACCGTATAGATAAGCCGGACCATGTCATATTTTCATACAAAATTAATGACACCAAGATCTAGTGTAGAGATTTTAAATGCTCAAACACATACAAATATTTAAATATATGCATGTACAAAAAAAAAATGCCTAAACATATAATCAACAATTACATGTATGCATGAGCATTTTATACAATCAAGAAAAAATTATAATGGACATGAACAATTATTAGCATGTATCACTCTGATATCAGTTGTGAGGAGGAATAGATATGCTGAGAGCAGCGGAACACGCGCGAGATCAAATCCTGAGTAATTTTTTTGGCAATACACTAAAAAGTCTATTAAAATATTTATTTTCATAAACTTAAAATTATTCCAGTGCACTAAAAATCATATATCATCATATATTAATTTTCCATGCATCAATATAATTTTCATAAAATTAAATAAATATTCTAAATACTTTAACAGTTTTATCAACACTTAATAAAATAATCTAAGCATTAAAATATTCTCCAACAATTGTCAAATATAAACCATGCATATAAAATCAATATATCATCCATACATTAATTTTCTATACTCTTTTATGCTTAAAAATTTCCTAACCTACATGCTTATAATTATCCAACAATTCCATAAATAATTTTCTCAACAACTATAACAAACCAACAAAAAATTTATAAAATAAATTTACCTACAATAGCTTTGAGTCCTTGCCAATTGGAGAAGCTTTGCATCCAAGCCCCAAATCCACCAAGCACTTTGAATCTTTGAACTTCTTTTATCTCCACCAATCAAGCTACTTGAAGAACAAATCTTGGTGACCAAAAGGTGGTTTGATCACTCAAGAATGGCAACAAAAATTTCCCTAAAGTTTAACCCTTAAACCCTAGAAAAATTAACACTTCAAGCACACAAAGTAATCCTTAACACTTAAGGATTAATTCTATGTTCTTGATATATTGTTGGGTAATTTTTGGTGAGAATTATGGCTTGAATTTTGGAGAGAAAAAAATCATTTCTTTTTCTTGTTTATGTTCAGCAAAGGAGATGAGCAAAAGAAAAAAATCAGTTCATTTTCTTTTTGTTCTACCTTCGGGAGACAGAGAGTGGAGAGAAAAAGTAAAAAAAATTTCTTCATTTCATTTTGTTTTTATTAAAATTAATTAAAGAAAAAAAAAACAAACCATTTAATTAAACCATGGTACAAGGGAATCTTTTCCCTACACCACAAATTTCAAAAATTTAACTTAACCAAAGTTAAACAAAATATCTCACCTACCAAGTTAACTAAAATACAATTAAATGATTTTAGTTACTTTAACAAAAAATATTCAATTACATTAACTATAGTTACTTTAAATAATTAATACCTTTATTTGCATAATCTAAATAATTAATTTTGTATATTAATTTAACAATTAAATTAATTCACTAATTAATTACTAATTTTATATAAATTAAATTTACATCTATTATACAATAAACTTATATCAACTCTTGATATAAAATTAATTAATTCAATAAAATTAATTTATCTCATGAATTATCGGATCAAACAATTTAATCCTAAAATCCAAAATACTTTGTCAATATTTGACGAAAGTCGCCCTAGTGATCAACGAGTAAACTTAATATAGTGGAACTCTATAGGCTCACGTTCGGTTGTTACTCTTATATATATATATATATATATATATATCATATACATATATATCATATACATGTATATATATTCATGAAGCCCTGCCCACCTACAAATCATGACTAACAAAACACGACACGCTGAACCATACAAGTTGAGGCTAAAACGTTAATGTATAGTCCTTTCGTCATTATTGTCTCCTATTGAGTAAGGTTTTTACTGTCAAAACCTTATCTACTTAATATATAATAAAATTCATAATTATATTCCATTAATAAATTATATATGCAAAACTCTTTTTCAATATTATTTATAATGTTAAAGAAATAATATCTTTAACGAACTTTCGGCCGAAAGATTTCCGGAATATACTCTGAAAAATTTCTGGAAACATAATCCAACCATATGGACTGACGAACAGTCATCCAGGTTTCTGACATACATGGTATCAGGCATAGAAGGTCACTCACAAGATCACTGTGGTGTCTCAAGTCAAAGGACCATAATAACTACTCAACTCGAAAAGATAACTATTGACAGTTTTATGGAATATCTATTGGTCATCTTCCATGAGTTTGTTCGATATTCATTTCACTAATGAATATCCGCATTTCTATACGAACTTCCGCTAAGCTCATAGTCTGTTGAGACAAACTATATGTCCATTACATATATAGACAATGCACTAGTCTTACCAATATAATGACCGACCCATCTCAATAGATCTAGACCAATAATAATTTATATTCGAGAGAATGTGTGATATTTTTCAACACCATTTGCAACTCTTGCAACTATATCATCATATATTGTAACTCTCAGGTCTTTACTAATTTCATATAAAGTTCCGAGTGAAACTCGAAATCTCTAACTCTTAAAGTAATCTAACACTTAGATTTACAATATATAAATAAAAGTTAGAAATTACCATATAAATAAATAAATAATCATGATAAAGAAAATATTACATTGTATAAATAATAAATATTCATACAAAAAAGAATGGTACTCGATCACCATTTCCAATGTAGTTGCGCAAATGTGGCCAAGCATTTGAAGGATACAATGCACATTTATAGGAGTTGATGTAAGCAGTACACCATAACATGAAACACAATCTGACAGTTACCACAACATGGAGGTAGGGGCAATTGTCATGGCTAACAGAAGACGAAGGATGAAGTTGTAAGACAATGGAACTCAACCGTTCAGGCAGTTATTTACACCACTATATATCCCAAGGTTAAATATAAAGAAAAAGGAACAATCAAAAGACTCTTATAAGCAATGTAATTTTTTTATTATTTAGAGTAATCAAATAGGGTTGTGTGCTTGTGTCACTGAGAGACATTTCTCAATAAAATCATTCACCCCTTTTGGGACTTTGTTATAAGAGGTAGGGGTGTTCATAAAGTCGACCCGACCCGACCTAAACCCCACGAGTTTAAAAAAAATTTAACAAATTTCCACCCGACCCGAAATTTTCGAGTTGGGCAACGGGTTTGATACTAAAACTCGACCCTATAATATTTTTATTATTTTTCTAAAAATTTTATTATTTTTTTAAAGTTTTTACTATTATTTCATTTGTTTATTACTTTTATTGTATTAAAATTTTATATATATGATAATTTTCTGGACATAAAATAACTAATATTTATATTTCAAAATAATTAATTCATTTAAAAAATTTATTTTTTTGGCCAACCCGACCAGACCTACACCCGATCGGGTTTCACCTCTGTGTGACTCTAACCGCTGCCACCTGCTTGGGTCTCACAAAATTTGAAAAAAAACCCGACTCGGCCCGACCCGTGAACACCCCTAATAAGTGGTTTGAACCTTACACGCTTTTTTTTAGTTGTTCAACAAATAATAATAATAATAATAATAATAATAATAATAATAATAATAATAATAAGTTGTTATTATTATTTTATTTTTCGGATCCACCTATCTGGATTTTGGATTCACCTAAATCAGGATCAGATCCAAATCCAATTTTTTTATTAATGAGTTGAAAAAAAAAATTGAATGAAAATAAGAGTTTTGGGATTGTGAGAAGGAAATTAATTTTCTGTTAGGCTAGACGAAAAAAAGAACTCAGTATAATAAATTGTTAAATCCAAATAAATCTTAAAACTCAAATTGAAATTCTACTGCTTGGTTCGAATGATTTGAGTTTTCTATACTTTTAGTTTTAGTATTTTGTTAGATTCACCAAAATTTAATAAAAATAGAGTTGACATAACTTTATTAGTTATATGAAAACACCATCTAGTCCACGTTATTTATTTAATTATTTTGCGTTTTCATCCAACCTACATTGCTATACCTAGACCTGGTCACTGGTTCGGTTTGGTTCCGAATCGAAACCGAACCGGCCGATTCCTGGTTCCACGAGTGTAGAATTGGAACCGGACCGATTAATTCCGGTTCGGTTCCGTTCCGGTTCCACGATTCCGGTTCCGATTCCGGTTCCATTCAGTTTGATTTTAAATAAAAAAAATTGAGGTTGAAAAATTAATTTAAAATTATGAATTTGAATTTATATAATAAACTTACGTTAAATTACAAATAAAATTCTTATCTAAAAAAATTAAAAATAAAATTATTAAATTAAAGAGCTTGAATTTAAATTTTTAAGAAATTTAGTTGCCTACGTATCCTCCAGAAGTTAGAGAAATCAAAGCTCACGTAGTTCCATTACAATTTTAAGATATTTCCTCATTGTAATTTTACAATTCTTTAATTATAAATCATCATTATCAGTGTCTGTTGATCCTTCAGCTCCGTTCCGCTTGCATTTGTAGATGCATTATCGAACAAGTCTTCAAATTCATCGGGGGCATCTTTTTGTTGCCTCAGATCAGTTCAGGTCCAATCATCCACACATGTCGTTGCTTCTAGAGTGCTTGGATGTAATGAAGACCGTCTAACTTTCAATATATTGCCTCCCATGCTGAAGGCTTGCTCAACCGCAACGGTGAAAATAAGTGCTGCCAATATCTCTTTAGCAATAATTGATAATACATGATATATAATTTGATGTCGGTTCCACCATTCAAGGATTTGAAAATTTTTACTAACTAAACTTTCAGTTGAAAACTCGAAATTTGTAGATAAATAATTATCTAATTCTGGGTTATTAGTCGTGTTATCCTTAGCTTTTTTATTTTATTGTAGTAACCAACGATCACATGCGCTAAGTCTTGTTTGCATTACTAGTTCGCTACTACTAGATTTTCCTACTGATTGCAAGTTATATCTTATAATATAATCATTAAATAAATCTATTAAATCAATTTTATTTTAGCTATTATTCTTGTAATATCAATTTCATATAATATTCCTAAATATCCATAGTAAGCTTGTAAAACACTATTCAAACCTTCTAATTTAAATCTAGGATAAAAAACAGCAACAATAAGATAAAGTAAATGAATGTCTCCAGAATAAAGCAACCATTTTCATAACAGTAATAGCTTCAAACAAAATAATATCATTAGGATCAGGACTTTCAACAGGCTCATAAAGAGTACCAAAAATATTCAAACTTTCAAGAATAAATAAATGTGACGTATGATAATAAACTCCGCTAAAATTTTTGTATCATCATTAAAAACTTTTAAAATTTCTAAAATCTTATCACAAATTTCTCATTGACTAGGAAAAAATGTGATATGTTGAACTTGTTGAAAAAAAAATACATAATGCATCTTTGCATTATAAAGTTTGACATAAAAGAAAATAAGTTGAATTCCAACGTATTGGAAATCTGGTGAAAATTTTATCGGTTTAATACCATTTAATTTATAAAACTTGGCCCATTCTCTACTAATTTGAGAATATGACCAAATACAATTAAGTGCTTTCTTAATAGGATCAATGAAAGGTGATAAACTAGTCAGACCATCTTGAACACATAAATTAAGGATATGACATGTGCAATGAAAATGAAAAAATGGACCCCCTAAATTTGGTTCGCATATTTCTATAAAATCAATGATTGATGCAGTATTTGCAGATACATTATCAAATCCAATTGTTAAAATTTTACATAATAAACCATATTCATCAAAAATTACTTTCATCATTTTATAAATATTTTGTGTAGTATGTTGTTCATCAAAAACTCTAATGCAGTAAGTCGTTTTTGCATATTCCATGATGCATCAATCTAACGACAATCACACTCATATATGATTGTGTTCGCTAATGGTCCCTTCAAATATCAGAATAAATAGAAAGCCGACCTTTAATATATGTAAATATTTCATTTAAAATAATTTTACCATTTTTGTATAATTTAAAATTTTGATGATACCAGGGCCGCTCTCTTGGGTTGACACATTTGACATTGTGTTCTCAGATGAGCTTGTCATTTGTTGTTAAGAAATTTTAAAGAACTAGAAAATCGAGAATGATAAATTGTAATTGTAAATAAGAGACTTGAGAATGAGAGAATTGTAGGAATTAAAAGAATTGAGAAATTGAGAAATTGGTGTGTTGAAATAATGAAAAATGACCCATATTTATATATTTTTAGAAGATTTTTTGTGATACCTAAAATGCCTATAAAATTAGTCGTTTTATTAATATTATTAGGGGTAATTTAGAAAATCCCCAAATTTTTTTATTCACGTTGGGCTCCCTACCCCAGCCCAACGGCTACTAATGGCTTGGAACCTTCCACCGGAATCAAACAGTTCCGGTTGGAACCGTAAGAATCGCTGGAATCGTTTGGTTCTAGAGGTTCCTACCGTTCGATTATTGTAAGAACCCTAACCGAACCGGTAAAATTCGGTTCTGGTCCTTGAAGCGGAACCGTCCTGTTCCAACTAGTTTGTTTCCGGTTCGAAACCGGAACCTTGGCCGGGTCTAGCTATACCAAATCAATATTACAAACTGTTTTGTTAAAAAAAATCTATTGCTCTAGTGTTGCTTTTGTAGTTTATATTGATGGTGGTTTTTCACCTATGTGTAAAGGAACTTCAAATACTGAGGAGGGATAGAATGAGGTTTGTACTTGGCCAAAAAAATGATGAGAGTCCAAAGGCCTAGAGACGCTGAATTCAGACAGAGGCCATGTCCCCAATATGCGGAGGAGTTCTCCTAAGACAGAACCTCTTGATGATAAAACAAGTAGGGACCCCGACCCAACATGAAGAGGAAATGTAAATTCTGGCAGCATTTGAATGTGTGTGGAAACTGACCTAAGGTGGTTCATGCTTACCGACCTGACCTGGTTGAAGAAGTTAAGAAGTTTGATCAAGTATCATTCACCTCGACATGCCGACTCGAGGAATAAAGTTGAGACCCATGATATTTTGTACTTGAAGGCATGTGTTGTATGCCCTACTTGAAAGTTTTGAACTTCTATAAGGCTGATGTGACAGTAGTAAGTCAACGACTCTCATTAGGAATAGACTCTGCCAGATAGAACATTATTGGAATGGTTGAACAGGGTAGGTTGTCACGTTTATAAAGTGTATAACAGTGGATAAAAGATTGAAGTGATGAGTTTCTGCTAACAGATGGTAGTTGAGTCAGGTGCAAGAGTGACTGTTTGCTGAATGGTTGGGGAAAAAAGAGCATGGGGCATTGATGATAGATTTTTTAGGCTTGGAGCTCGGAGTGCCAATCCGGATCGTATTTATGTCCATTCATAAATATGAACAATTTCATTTTCCATAATATTACTAATTTAATGGTAGCACCCTTGTCTTTTATACGCTTATTCGATCTAATTACGATTAGGTATCTAATTACGATTAGATTGAAACTGAATCTGGTTCAGTGATACGTGTATATTAGACAAAGACCCAATGATTTACAGTATAGTGTGCAATAACAACGTCGTTTGTAATTGACATTGGGATGCGCACTATTAGTTGTATATCCTTAAATAAAGTTCCTGGTCAAGATTTGCTAACATGGGTCAGTTAGTAAAATTCGCTGAGGCCAATACATGTCATATATCGTGACTTGGTCCGATGTTTATGTTGGATAATATGACCCATAGCGTCACTATTTGCACAGAACATTGTGTTGTTGTAGCAAATTAACTATGTAACAAGGAAATTGCACTCTCATCATTTGTGATTAGATCACCATAGATATATAAATGAAGAGAGGTCCCTATGATTAGTTCCTGGATTGAGATGATATGAGACAGTATCAGTCCACGAAGGATTAATCATTAAATATCCCTAGCCGTAGTATTATCGAGACTGGACATCGATAATGCGGAATAGGCTAGTATTGCACTTGTGCGCGTTGTGAGGGCACAACGGCATAGTTCTCATATATATAAGTGTTGGAGACTTATGCAAGTGCGATAGGAGGTCGTGTTTCACCGAGACGGTACGGGAAACAGCTTCGCTCTGGATAGACCCCTTCGGAATCCCATTGGTATTATGAATATGTGGTCTATGGGAGGCCGAAATCAAGGTAGGTGTGTATAGTCTTAACCTGAGACTTGCATCGCTAATACTTACGATAATCGATAAACTTGGTTTGGTGGTTGGGGGCTTTGACCGGTTCTGTGTCTACCACTACTGGGTTTATCAGAGAGTCGTAGTGTATTGGATGTGATGTCGAGACGGAAGTATCACTCCAGTCATAGTGGAGATGATGTCACGCAGGATACGGTATTAGTGCTCTTAAGTGATGCGCATCCAATCGAGATATTATGACCAGGTCATGAATATCCGATTATAGAGACTAGTTACCAGACATCCGATATGTGTTTCGGACGGGGCAGACACTTATCCAGCCCCAGCCCTAACACGTGACTATCCGATACTGGGCCGATATGCACAATACGTGAGTATACTACGCTTGATATAGATCTAAATATTCTTAAAAGGATATGTCCGGAAAATTGGGATGACTTGGTGCTTTGCTAGGAGTTGACCTTGTCGCATAAATCGTAGTAGAACGTAGTACTTGGTACTTACGTGATTCGGTTACACCGACGACCGTATTTATAGCCAACTTATCCGGAGATCTCATGGGTCGCTTCCCGATAATCCACCGATGACGCACAACGCACTCTTGAATAATCTGGGATTATATAGAAGAGAGAGAAAATTAATCTAGGATTAATTGCGGAGATATTTTATCTCGGATAAAATATCGTCGAGAGAGAGATAACGATTAATTTGGAATTAATCGGTAAATTAATATATTCGATATATTAAACGAAATTAGATTTCGACGCGGAATTAAAATTAGATTTTAATTCGGGCGAACGAATTAATTTAGAATTAATTCGTTAGCGACGTGAATAGTGAATTCGCTAGGCGTAATCACTTAATTACGACGCGACGGAAAATTCGTTAATTTAGAATTAGCGAACCCGAGCCCGAGTGTGATTGCGAGCGCATTCGTATTTCGAATTCGAGTGCGGCAACGCAAGTCACATCAAGCGTCAAATCAATCGTCACATCAAGCGTCAAATCAAACGTCACTTTGAGTGATGTGATTGATTGATTGATTGATGTGATTGAGTTGATTGATTGATTGACACCATCAAATCACTTTAATAAAGTGACTATGAATAGTTGATGGGTGTAGGTGTAATAGTGTTTGGAGGGAAAGACTTTTGCTTTTGATTTTAATTAAATCATTTAGTAATTGGTTTTTTGTATTTTTATTAGAAAATATATAAACCTTTTTGGAAAAGGTTTGACCATTCCATTCATTTTACACAAAATCTCTTCTCTCTCTTTTGCTCTCTCTTCCTCACGCCCAAACACACAAAATGGGGACTGGTTTTGAACCAGAAAAATCGTGAGCCATAGGGAAGCCAAGAGTGATTTTCATGGTGATAAATCAAGTGCTAGCACACTTGGGAGTCTTGCGAAGGTGGTAGGGAGGTTCACCCATGAGCCGGGATCCGTCGGACGAGGCTTGGAGCTCCGTTTTCTCAGCTCAAAACTGAAATTTTTCAAGAGTGGACTGCTGCAGTGGGCGTGTAATGCAGTGGACTTTTGGCTTCGAATCGTCTCCAAATCGACTCAACCGATCGATGTGAGTATTCCGCTACCTCCGTTGATGGTTTCACTCATTGTTTCATGCTTAGATTTGATCTTGGGACCTAATAGAAACTCAACAATGGCATCAAGAGCTATAGTTGCAAGCATGAAATTTGTAGGGCTTAAAATTTGGGTAAATTGATTTTGAGCATGATTTGGTTAAATTGTTTGATTGAGCATGTTTAAATGATGTTTATTGCATATTGGTTGGATCAATTTGTTGAAAAATGATTTGGAATATTTTCCCCAAAATGGACACCTTGGCCGAATATATATGGTAATTTTGGATCTTGGATTTTTTGATTTTGATTCATTTGATGAGTTAGAATCAATTAGGTTGACGTTAATTTGAATCGAATTGGATTGGATTTCGAATCGGACAAAAACCCCAAATTCCCTCACTTGGCCGAATGTGTATATGCCCTAATGTCTTGTAAATTTTGATTTTTGATAATTGGATGTGTTGGAAATCATTCGGGATATGTATTTAATGTCGATTGCGGATTAATTGGATTGAAACCGAATTGGACATAAAATCACTCCCTTGGCCGAGAGCATGAAAGCATGTAAATGGGTTTGATTTTTCAATTTATGTTGGACATGTGATAATGAATTTAGCATGATTAATTGGAGTAATATTGTGTTTTAGAAATATTGTTTTAGTCGATTAATCATGTAACGCACTTTAGGTAATTAAGTTGCGGAATTGGATTCATGTAATTTAGTTATTTAGGCTTTAAATTGGATTGGGCTTTTAATGTTGTATTTGGGCCAATTGGGCTTGATTTATCAAGTTTGGTTTAGGCCAAATGGATTGGATCCAATTGGCCTTAAAACCTTAACCATAAAGCCCAAATGCGACTTAATGAACCTTTAAAGTTCAATTGGCCTAATGGGCCAAGATTGATTTATGGGCTTATGGGGTAAATCCCGGATTGGACTTTGGTTATCGGTTTGACCCGAGTTGACCAAAAGTCATGCCTTAAGAAATCAATCAAAAGCCCATTGGACTTTAATTGAATGACGTTGGACTGTTAATCGTCTTTGAGACGCGTTACGATAGATTTTGGAATTTAAATCGTAAAAGGTTTATTAAATAAAGTGTAATATTTAATTTGGAATGAATAGTGAATTAGTATTAAATACATGTTAAATTGGATTTAATAATGTAGTTTAATTTAATTCGTGAATTCGTACTTTAAGTACTTATTGCAAAAAACGAGTTTGACTCGATCAAAATCAAATCGTTGTTTGAACATTGGATGATCACCTAATTATCAGATTAATTAATTTGATTAGATTGATTGATAACATGCTTATATGTGTGAATACATGGTTGGTTGAATGAATAATGTATATCGGATGGATATTAGATGGGTGGGCAATTTTAGAAATTGTTGTAATAAATTTGATTATTAAATTGGACCTGCGTGTCCAGCCTTATCACCTTCTTTCTCTTGTATTCTCTTCTCACCTATTCCCCCTATGCATATGAGGTTTCTTTAGAAGTGTAGTGTAACGGGTAGAAGTAATACTAGTGCTAGCTTGAGTGAGAAAGGGAGAGATTTGATCTAGGATCAATGTGTATAGTATCCATCCGCATATCATTATTATTTAATTTCATACTCGCTTTATTGTGTTTAGAATGCATGTTTAAGGGTGTATGATGATGAGACCTAACAAAGATAATTAAATTGGTAGCCAATTTTCACGCGAAAATCCCTCAATTTATATTAAGCGATTATCCTTCCATTGAATGATTCTTGTTCAAGATCTGATTGGCATTGGTTTGTTGGCCAAAGTCAGACCTTGTCAATTGGATGTATTTGAATCATGAGAGTTTTGTTCCACATCGGTGTCTAGTCCAAGTTGTGATTTGTTGGCCAAAGTCAAGATCACTTCTTGTCCAAAGACATTGATTACGAAACTTTCCTTGTCAATGGGTCCCGCTTAACTGGAATCATTAGGTTTGTTGTGCCAAAGCCAAGGCTAGATGATTCGGAGGATAAGGATAGGAAATGTATTGATACATTGGCACATGTAATATGTTTAGGATTTGGATATCCACCTAACCGGATCTAGGAATTGGATTCGATCCAATTGATCTGTGAGATCTACCTGGATGAATAGCATACAGCTTGTTGGCCAAAGTCAAGGTTGTATGTTATTTGACAGGATCCTAGCCCACTAGGAACGCGGTTTCCCGAGTACTCCACAGAGGGTTTAAAGGCTCGACGAAAAATAGTGGGAGGCAAGTATTGAATTTGCAACATTCGTTCAATTACTCGCCATATACGCTCAAACAAATATCATTCGTCAATATTTTACGTTGTTTTAAAAATATATATAGTTGGACTATATACAACTTATTCAATATATAGTTGATTTTATAATTGGATTATAGTAATCAATATAATTGAATTAAAATGATAGTTGATGATTTTTATATTGGATTATAGTAATCAATATTAAAATTATAGTTGATTAAATAATTGGATTATTGTAATCATTATAATAAATAGTACCTTATTAAAATTGATTAAATAGTTGGACTAATAAAATCAAGAAAGAATTGAAAAAGTTAAATATTTAAAATATATAATCCTTGGGATTAAATGTTTTAAATGATTTAATATTCAATTGGGAATAAATAATAGGTTATTTATTTGATAAAATAACTTATTATGACTAAGCTATAATTAAGCAAGTAGTAGAGCATAAACTCTTTGGAAGATTTATGTGATGATAACTTTAGTGCTTAATTAATATACTTATAATAAATCTATCTTTAGATTTAAAGTATTAAAGTTGCAATTAATAATTCTTAGAGAATGATTTGAACTATTCTAGTGGAGAAAAGTCAAAGTTTGCAATTGGGCATGTAGCACAAGGTGCATATCGTTTCGATATTCCGAAACCCAAGGCTTGGCCAAAGGTTTGTGAAATATTGAAAAGATAATTGACATATCCCAAAGTGACTACCATTTGGATATGGAAGACACGAAGGAATTAAAGAAAGGGCGAGGCTCTAACTTTAAAAATATTTGTCAAAGTAATGTTCACTACGAGTATTAAAATTGGATTTTAAATACTTAGTGTGGTACATAATACATATATGTATTGATGTTCAGAATCCGCTGTGAGCGTGGAGCTACTGACTTCAAGCCGAGATTTCTCTGCGAATCGGAAACGGGACGAAAGTCGCTGTTTCGACCGTAGATACCTAAATTTAGGAACTACCCTTTGGGTATGTACTTAAATTTGGAAATGTTATAATGTAACTAGTTTGACTAGAGACATTATCTCCATATCAGTGTTTAATCCGTTGCGGATAAAACCTTTATATTCTAGAACACTAAAGTGTTTCATTATATAAAGATGATACTGAGATAAATACATTAGATGTAAATAACAGAATTTATATTTTGAATATAATAAAATCTCAAACATATAAAATGACAAATAAATAGCTCAAATTGATTTGATCAATGAGACTTATTTGTGGCATTGTTGTCTAGGACACAATTAAACGAGAATCGTATATCCACACTTTTGAAGAGTGGGTACTAGGACTGATTTGACTATTCAAATAAGGTCTGCGAATCTAGTTTATTAGGTTAAATACCTAAAATACTATTTACTTGGTAATAGTAAAAGGGCCACCGATCTGTTAGCCCTATTCATGGTGAAGTTAGTGGGCCCATATCTAGCTAGGCTAGATGTGAATATGAATATTTCGTGACCTTAACGGATGTAGCATCACGTTATGGTTATGTGTTTCTTTTGAAGAACACAGATCGGAAACTTTAGAGTTTCGACACGAAATAGAAAACAGATCGGCTATAGTATTATTCCGCCACGGTAGACCGTAATGGAAAACACTTAAGCAGTAAGTTTCATACGTACATGAAAGAGTACGGTATTCTTTCATATGAGGACTCCTTCCGTGACACGTCAGTTAGACGGTGTGTCCGAACCAAAAACCAAATTTTGTTGGACATGATAAGTTTATCACGAGTCGCTCTGAGCTACTGTTCCTTCAAAGGGACATGTATTAACAGTGCAAAACTTATTTAGAATAAGGTTCCATATAAATCTGTTTGACAGATATCATATAGGATATGAACAGGAAAGAAACGGGTTTCTCATTCCTGATAATTTGGGTATGCTAGGCATAGCGTTTGGTTAATACCAAACTAAAAGACCCAAATTGGATAAGTGCCTAAATAGGTTATCCTAATGGAAACCTTAAGTATAGTGCTTATAAATCCCACATGAGAACAATGTAATTGTTGCTCACCATGCGGTTTTCCTGAGAGGAATACCGATATGCAGTGGTCAGTGGGAGGATAGTGATACTCGATGAAAATCGGAGTAACACTGTTCAAGGCACGAAGTCCTTAATGGAACACAAATAGTTCATCTATGATGAATCTATACCATTAATCTTCAAATACACAAGAACTTCGTAGATCGGATAGAATCAGAAAACAACCTAGGGTATGGGTTTTTCTGATCTCGCCCATGAAGATGTCAATCTTATGGTGGTGTACCATCCGACTACGTTTTAGAGGAAGTGATACGAGGTATCGACTCCCTGTTATGGCAAAGTGCCATGAATCCGAAATGGATTCCATGTATAACAACTATTTTGGATACTAGTTGTTGTACCACAAGGCATTGTGCCTATGGTACATTGAACGTCTTCAAGGAAGACATACATGGAAGGCAACATACCACGTACAAAGCTAGGCTTTTGAACGAAAAGGTATCGTTATCAACATTGTGTTAATAACGGTTCAACCTTTTACCTGTTGCCATGGTAAATCCATTTTGAAAAAATGCTTGTTGATAACTGCGTATTTCATTTATGAAATGTGTCAGTTATAGATCAAAATCGCTTTCCTGAAAAGGAAACCTTTTGGAGGATGTTTACAACATCCTGACGATTTTGTATAACCGACAAACAAGGTTTGCGGGTTATTCGGTCCATGTTTGGATCAATGCAAGCATAGGATTCTTGGAACTGTCGTTTTGAAATAATCATAATAGTTTATGATTTGACTCAAAACGAAATAATTCTTATGTATATAAGGAGGTTAGTGGGAGGGCGCACTAACAGTCAAATTCCCATAATACAAGGTGAAAGCTTGGCTTTCATAGATATTCTTTCAATAGAAATTCTCCGTAGAATTCTGGGGAGTAACAACCTTTATTCAAGGAATAAAGATCTACTGGATAGATTTGGAGTTGTTAACACTCTCTGGGAATCGTACATTTAAAATGTACTTGTATTGGTGTCTCATACGCTTCGAGCATATGGAGTCACAATCGGGTCAATCCTAGTGATAGTCACTAAATTGAAATTGAGAACATCTGTTAGTATCTTAGAGAACTAAAGATGCTGTCTTAAACTATGGAGAAGGAGAACTTGAAGTGACTGGGATCACCGCTGCAAGTTTCCAAACTATTAAATACTACGGTACTATAAAGTTTGAATAACGGGACAGTGAGCTGGAAATCTTCCAAGCAAGATATTGTTGCCGAATAAACAACAAATACGGATACGGATTATTGCTGCAGCTGAGGCAGCAAAAGAAGCCATTTGGATCGAAAATAAATCTAATTAGATTAGATATAGTTTCTGTTAGCAGCTGAACTAGGCGTCAGCACGGGCTAAGGAATTAAAGGTCTCATCGACGATCCAGATATATACTTCTATATCATCTGATTCGTTCGGATCATACATCGTGGCGATGTGATGATCGTGTAAATCGCGTCAGACGATAATCAAACAAATCCGCTGACGAAAACCTTTCCTCAGCAATTTGAGCGAACCTTACATAGTTCAAGTGTTGGAAACTTGAGTGACTCGCTACGTGCCAAGTGGGAGATTGTTGGATAATATGACCCATAGCGTCACTATTTGCACAGAACATTGTGTTGTTGTAGCAAATTAACTATGTAACAAGGAAATTGCACTCTCATCATTTGTGATTAGATCACCATAGATATATAAATGAAGAGAGGTCCCTATGATTAGTTCCTGGATTGAGATGATATGAGACAGTATCAGTCCACGAAGGATTAATCATTAAATATCCCTAGCCGTAGTATTATCGAGACTGGACATCGATAATGCGGAATAGGCTAGTATTGCACTTGTGCGCGTTGTGAGGGCACAACGGCATAGTTCTCATATATATAAGTGTTGGAGACTTATGCAAGTGCGATAGGAGGTCGTGTTTCACCGATGGTACGGGAAACAGCTTCGCTCTGGATAGACCCCTTCGGAATCCCATTGGTATTATGAATATGTGTCTATGGGAGGCCGAAATCAAGGTAGGTGTGTATAGTCTTAACCTGAGACTTGCATCGCTAATACTTACGATAATCGATAAACTTTGGTTTTGGTGGTTGGGGGCTTTGACCGGTTCTGTGTCTACCACTACTGGGTTTATCAGAGAGTCGTAGTGTATTGGATGTGATGTCGAGACGGAAGTATCACTCCAGTCATAGTGGAGATGATGTCACGCAGGATACGGTATTAGTGCTCTTAAGTGATGCGCATCCAATCGTGATATTATGACCAGGTCATGAATATCCGATTATAGAGACTAGTTACCAGACATCCGATATGTGTTTCGGACGGGGCAGACACTTATCCAGCCCCAGCCCTAACACGTGACTATCCGATACTGGGCCGATATGCACAATACGTGAGTATACTACGCTTGATATAGATCTAAATATTCTTAAAAGGATATGTCCGGAAAATTGGGATGACTTGGTGCTTTGCTAGGAGTTGACCTTGTCGCATAAATCGGTAGAACGTAGTACTTGGTACTTACGTGATTCGGTTACACCGACGACCGTATTTATAGCCAACTTATCCGGAGATCTCATGGGTCGCTTCCCGATAATCCACCGATGACGCACAACTCGCACTCTTGAATAATCTGGGATTATATAGAAGAGAGAGAAAATTAATCTAGGATTAATTGCGGAGATATTTTATCTCGGATAAAATATCGTCGAGAGAGAGATAACGATTAATTTGGAATTAATCGGTAAATTAATATATTCGATATATTAAACGAAATTAGATTTCGACGCGGAATTAAAATTAGATTTTAATTCGGGCGAACGAATTAATTTAGAATTAATTCGTTAGCGACGTGAATAGTGAATTCGCTAGGCGTAATCACTTAATTACGACGCGACGGAAAATTCGTTAATTTAGAATTAGCGAACCCGAGCCCGAGTGTGATTGCGAGCGCATTCGTATTTCGAATTCGAGTGCGGCAACGCAAGTCACATCAAGCGTCAAATCAATCGTCACATCAAGCGTCAAATCAAACGTCACTTTGAGTGATGTGATTGATTGATTGATTGATGTGATTGAGTTGATTGATTGATTGACACCATCAAATCACTTTAATAAAGTGACTATGAATAGTTGATGGGTGTAGGTGTAATAGTGTTTTGGAGGGAAGACTTTTGCTTTTGATTTTAATTAAATCATTTAGTAATTGGTTTTTTTTTTTTTTTATTAGAAAATATATAAACCTTTTTGGAAAAGGTTTGACCATTCTTCATTTTACACAAAATCTCTTCTCTCTCTTTTGCTCTCTCTTCTCACGCCCAACACACAAAATGGGGACTGGTTTTTGAACCAGAAAAATCGTGAGCCATAGGGAAGCCAAGAGTGATTTTCATGGTGATAAATCAAGTGCTAGCACACTTGGAGTCTTGCGAAGGTGGTAGGGAGGTTCACCCATGAGCCGGGATCCGTCGGACGAGGCTTGGAGCTCCGTTTTCTCAGCTCAAAACTGAAATTTTTCAAGAGTGGACTGCTGCAGTGGGCGTGTAATGCAGTGGACTTTTTGGCTTCGAATCGTCTCCAAATCGACTCAACCGATCGATGTGAGTATTCCGCTACCTCCGTTGATGTGTTCACTCATTTTTCATGCTTAGATTTGATCTTGGGACCTAATAGAAACTCAACAGTTTATCCCAGTGAACCATGAGTCTCAAGAGACTCGTATAGACATGTAGGTTTTATTTTATAAGACACTGAACGACTCACTCAAGGTTTCCTAATAGATGATACACCAACGTTAATAGGAACCTTCTCGAGTTGAGCAAGTATAGTGGTCATTCGACTTGAGATACCACAGTGGGATATATGAGTTTATCCTCCACACTTTGATGGTAATCACGTCAACGATCTATTCATGATCAGACCTCCGCCTATTCGTTGGGTGTGGACTGATGCTCATGATATCCAGTGCGTATCAAGATAGGATCCGTCAGTCCTGTGTACAGAGCATAGGAATCCAGCACGTGTTTGCGATCTAGTAAATCCATGGCCGTGGTATAATTTTGGAAATCAGTTCCGAGTGTTATTTAAAGTTCATAAATTGAAAATCGATTATATTATACCAAACAGATTTGACGTTCTGATCTATATCCCAAGTATAATACGGGTGGCCTGTGACGGAGGGATTATAGTATGCTATGACCTCGACTTGCATAGTTTTGTGAGATTATCCATAGTCGTCATAATCCATGAGTGGGTGGATTATGGACATGAAATTGGATTTTGTGATGGATAAACCTAAACTTAGAGAGTCCCACAATATGAAGTGTACTCGTTGAGCACTTGGCAAACATGATATGAATAATACGAATTATTCATAATACTTCCCGGATTAAAGGA
The DNA here is from genome assembly GCA_019454045.1 of Zanthoxylum bungeanum. Taxonomy (NCBI): domain Eukaryota; kingdom Viridiplantae; phylum Streptophyta; class Magnoliopsida; order Sapindales; family Rutaceae; genus Zanthoxylum; species Zanthoxylum bungeanum. Next base: position 652 of record SKCR01038475.1, on the reverse strand, counting down.
GTTAATTCGGATCGTTTAATTGGTTAAACGATAACACATGCATTAGGGATTTTTTTCGCTAATAATTATTGTGTATTTGTATTTTTATTTGATACATAATATGATTAGATACACATTAATTATTCGTCAAATGAGATTTTGACACATGCCATAAATATATGTATTTATTATTTAATGTAAATAAAAAAAACATATATGGTTTTTAATTAATTATTTATTTATTTAATTGTTAAATAATTAAAAATTTAAACTATATCCATTTGTCATTTTTTGAATGATACATTGTGAGTTTTAATTGGACCACTTGGCATGAGTTTGATTTCATTTTAAAATGTCCTAATTTGATTGGCTAAAATAAAGTGAAAATGGTATTTAATTTGATTAAAATAAAAAAGAACAAAAATGTCCGTAAACCCCAAAATTCGGTCAACCTATTAAAGAGAGAGAAAATTATTTTTCATCATCTTTATCTTGTCTCCACTGCAGAGAGCCTCACAAAATAGGTTTCTAAATTTTTTTCAAGAATCCATGGAGAAATAAAAGGAAATTCAACAAAAAAGAGGTTTAGGAATTTTGAGATTAAAAGGTATCCTTAATCCATAAGCTTGGAAATTTATTTATTGTTTTTCTTGAATTATTAGAATTGTTTCTA